>PVLC010036026.1:0-15950 GCA_004027655.1 Graphiurus murinus
AATTGGTAGACAGAAATTTTGGTATCTGGCTTCAAAGAAAGACTTAAGCCCTTAGAAAGTAGTTTATGGGCCAGGCTTGGTGGTGCATGTCTTTAATCCCAGTACATGGGAGGCTGAGACAGGATGATTGCAGGCTTGAGGCCAGCCTCAGGAACTTAGCTAGACCTGAGACCCTGTTTCAAAAATTTACAAAAAGGGCTTCCAGTGTAGCTCAGAGGTAGATTGCCACTAGATTCAATCCCCAGTACCAAAAAAAAAAAAAAGAAGAAGCATTTTATTCCACAAGCCATAGTTGGCCAACCTGCAGTCCTTTTCTTAATGTGTTCTTTATTTCACAAACATTGAGCTCTTTCAGTGACCTTCAGTTGACTTACTTGAGCATTACCATACACATCTTTTTAAATGTGGGGCTTTGGAGTCAAATGCAATCTGATTCTGTACCTATAAAACGTAACTCATTTGAGTGTGGTTTTGATCTTGAAGAGGTTCGAGTCCACTTTTTCAACAAAATATTTTAACAAGAAGTATAGTGTCTTAGGTTGAGCTGTCCCAGAGCAGATATTAAGACAAGGATCAGAAAACAAGTAGTTTATTTGAGCAATGACCCAGAGAAGTACTGGTAAGGGAGGAAGGAAGAAGGGCCCAGGGAGGAAGGAAGAAGGGCCCGGGAAAGGAGGGGTGCAGTAAAGATTTTTATCAGGCTGCTTGCGGCTGTGGTCAGGAGGGCTCCATCTGAGCAGGGAAACCAGCGAGGCAGGCATGCCTCCCAAGACCTACGAGCCATGCGAGCTATTATCCAGTGTCATCCGTAAGTGGCCAAGGGCAATTCCCAAGGAACACAGAGAATCAGGTGTTTGCAGTGTGGAAATCAGAGTGTGAGGGAAGATGCCTATAAATCTTGTTTTGTGTGTGTGTGCAAATTCCATTATACCAATTTAATTACTTTATAAGTTTCCATAGGAAGCAGCAACTAAGACCTCTCCGTGTGTGTGTGTGTGTGTGTGTGTGTGTGTGTGTGTGTGTGTGTGTGGTACTGGAGATTGAACCCAAGGGCATTCTACCTCCGAGCCACACTCCTAGTCCTATTTTTATTCTTTATTCTTTATTTTTGAAACAGTGTCTCACTAAGTTTCGGAGAGTCTCACTAAGTAGCTGAGGCTGGCCTCGAACCCAGATCCTCCAGTCTCAGCCTCCCAAGTACAGGGATTACAAGCATGTGCCACCACGCCCAGCTCCTCCCTCTCCTTTTTGTTTTCTGTTGTGTTTCCATATTTGCTTCTATTTTGCTATTTTAGCCAATTGTAATGTGTGTGTGTGTGTGTGTGTGTGTGTGTGTGTGTGTGTGTAGTATTAGGGATTGAACCAAGGGGCATTCTGCTTCTGAGCTACACTACCCACCCCCATTTTGTTTAATACTGAAATAGGGTCTAACTACAGTTGCTGAGGGCCTCGCTAAATTGCTAAGGCTGGCCTCAAACCGGCAACCCTCCTGTCTCAGCCTGCCACATACTAGGACCATGCCTGATCACCAATTAAAATTTCAGCCATTGTCATCTGTGGCCCTTGTTTCTGCTAAGTCCAGTTTTCTCACACCTAAATTTCACTCTGGAGATTTAGCCAGCGTCATTTCTATTTGTGTTTGATTGCTTTCACCAAGAATAAGCATCGTAAATTAGGTTAAGAAAAGTGGACAGCTTTACCTAAATACCAACCAGTCACTGAGATACACCGAGATGGTGAGCGTTGCCCCTCAAATAGTCCAGGACTGTCTATTGCTGTAACCCAGGCCCACCTCTGACCTGGTTGTGTAAACCTAAGTAAATTTATTGACTAGCCTTCTTCAACTTCAGTTTACTTATTTGCAAAGTTGCACTAATAATAGACTTTCTAATGTCTTGTTAGGAGTAAAAGTAAATTGTAAAAAAAAAAAAAAAAGTAAATCATTTAGAAGAATTTTTGGTGTAGAGTAAGTTTTCAATCAGTATGCGTAATTTATTATTACCCTTGTTGTTATTTAAGGTGTAGAATATGTCAGTTATTCTATCGATTGCTTTGCCAAAAGTATACTTGCCATCCACACTATCTGCAAAGAGCAAATGGTTGTGTCGAAATAGAAATCAAAATGTTCCATTTCAGCAGGGTGTAGTGGTGCACACTTGTAATCCCAGTACTTGGGAGGCTGAGACAAGAGGATCGCAGGTTCACCAGCCTCAGCTACATAGTGAGGCCCTCCGCAACTTAGTGAGACCCTGTTTCAAAATAAAGAATAAAAAATAGGATTGACGGTATAGTTTGGAGGTAGACTGCCCCTGGGTTCCATCCCTAGAACCACACACACACACACACACACACACACACACACATTCTATTTCAGGGGAAATAATACTTGCCTCAAAGAGTTATTGCTGGCAAGAGTGTAGGAAGACAGTATGTGTAATGAGACTGGTAGCTAGAAGTGCTAAGCATGTGTTTTCCCCCTTCTTTCTTTGGGATGTGTGCACTGAGTCTAGAGGACAGTAACAATGATATGTTATGGCAAATTTCTTAACTGTTTCTAGAAAGTCAGTCTTCCTAAGTGCAGAAATCTATCGAGTCATACATCATCTCAAGTTGGTTATACTGAAACTCCAATATGCTTTCCAAAGTGTCTTAAGAAAGGTGTGATTTGTTCTTCTTGCTTTATGGCTCTCACTCTGCAATCAGCATTTCAGGATCCTCCATGTGCTACTTATGATTAGGGGCTTAGGACAGGTTAAGTATCTGTTATCAGAAATGCACACTGTAATCCTAGTACTTGAGAGGCTGAGAGGATTTCAGATTTGTGGTTAGCCTCAGCAACTTAGTGAGGTTGTCCGCAACTTAATGAGACTCTATTTCAAAATGAAAAATAAAATAGGGCTGGGGGTATAGCTCAGAGGTAGAATGCCCCTGGGATCAATCCCCAGTACCACAAAAAAGGAAGGAAGGAAGGAATAAGGAAGGAAAGAAGGAAGGAAGGAAGGAAGGAAGGAAGGAAGGAAGGAAGGAAGGAAGGAAGGAAGGAAGGAAGGAAAAAGGGGGGAGAATGCTTGGGACTAGAAGTGTTTAGAATTCCTGGGGCTTAATTTTATAATATGATATCTTAAGGAGGATACCAAAGTCTAAACACAAAAACTCATTTTGTGTTTTATATACATCTTATACAAATATCCTGAAAGTAACTTTATACAACATTTGTAATAATTTTGTGCACAAAACACAGTTTTACGGTATGGATTTTCTATTTGTGGTGTCATGTCAATGCTCCAAAAGTTGTAGGTTTTGGATTTTGGAGTATTTCGAATTTTGAATTTTCAGATTAGGAATGCTCACACTGTAGATTGTTTCTACAAATCTGTGTGTGTATTTTGTGTTTTTATGTTTTTTAGATTTACTTGTGGGTGCATTTGGAACAGGAAAAGTAGCTGTTTACAGGTATGTGGTTGACAGTATGTAAATATTATTCTAATTGTTTAAATGTATTTCCTTTTTGTTATTAGTTTTGTCATAAAGACTATATTCAAATTATTTATTCTGGAGAATATTAGATACTTTTTTTTTTAAGTCTGGAGGTATCTTTTTCTCTTAGTTTTAAGCCTTTACTTTATCTCTCTGCATTTTTATTCTCATATTTTATGATTGAACTTCTATCTCCTTCTAATGTAACATTAAATAAGATCTGAAACTCAGCAAATCACAAAATGACCCACTTTTTAGATATTACTATATTTGAATTCTTCTCAGTACTTTGGAAATCCTTGAAGTATGTGCTTTTAGAGACGGGGTTCAGGATGAAAGACTATTACTATTTATTATGACTACTATAATGAAGTGTGGACACTAGGGTAGTGAATAAAGCATACCAGAAATTAGTGGCCTCCTAAAGCAAGTACTGAACAGCAGTTCCAATAGAAAAGACATGGTTCAAAGCCTGGCCATTCCACACACATTAATTTGCAATCATAGGCAAATTCCTATAATTTTCTGAGCCTCAGATTTTTTCATCCGTCATATGGGAATTACAATACTTTATAAGATTACCTTGGATAAAAGAATTCAGTGAGAATCTGAATAGAAAGTGCACTGAATAGTAACTGGTTAGACAGTTGGTGCACAAAAACTTTAGACTGGCTTTTAAAAAAATTAAAAGAATTCATGAACAGCTCCCAGAGAGAATCTAACGTTTGGTTTCTTCCAGTAGGTGAGATTTTCTTCCTTATCAGTCCCAACACAAACTCAACCAGGGCTGACTTACACTGGCCACTCCCCACTTCAGGTTTTAGAGAATCAGACAGTTACAACTCCCAGCCTCTGAAGTATGGAGCCTGGGTTTGTGGTGGCCACGGAGGGCCCCACTCAGTGCTGCTGGGGAGAAATCGGCTGCCCCCACCCATTTGCACAGCAAGGACCTCGATGCAGCCTGCTTCTGGGAGACATACTCCTCTCAGAGGCAGCTCTGGATCCAGGCCACCACAACTCCCACACCAGAACTTTCTTGCCCCATCTTCTTTCCATCTTTGCAAAGATCAAAACTCCCAGCCTCCTCCAGTTACCACCTTTTTTTTCTTATTGGTGTTTGCCACAATAAATCTCTTGCTTGTCTAATTCCATCTTGTCTTCCACTTTTCCAAGGACTAGAGCTAACACAATATTGAAACAATATAATAAACTACAGATGAATAACATAAAGTACCTTAGGAAAAATCCCAGTAGGCCCCATGTGGTGATCCTGAGATTGTTTGAAGTCGTGCCCTAAACAACCTTCTGACCCAGGACAGACAGGCCCCTCCCTTCTGTCTTCAGAGGAAAACCTCCAGCATGGTGTCATCTGACATCTGGTGACTCTCACTCCCAGCTATCATCTCTTGTAATCTTAAAAATTGTTCCACCCCCTTGTCCCCTGATTTACTCTCTTGTTACTCTTGCCGGAGTGCCTAGAATGGTGTTTACTCTTTCTTAGTTTCCCTCCGCAAACTTGGCTGCATATTAGAATCACCTACTTGATTGTGTTTAACATTCCAGTGCTGGGTTCTTACCTCCAAAGGTCCAGTTTAATGGGTTGGTGGTGGACCTGAGCATTGTATTTTCTTAAAATCTTTGGGGATTATATCGTGCAGTCAAGATTTAGAACCATTGCTCAGAATCTAGTACAGAGTTATACTGTAAACTTACTTTCCCATGCTTAACTAAAATTGCAAAGCTCAGCTAGAAAATTATCAAAGCAAATTGTCAATAAATCAACAAAATTTGTAAAATGCACATACTTATTGTGAGTGTCTGGGAGATGATGTATTTCTTCAAATATAGATATAAATTCTGGCCAGTTGTAGAGCAGTATTTTAGGGCAATATTTTTGAGTCCACTCCGTAACAAAGGCAGGTCTGTGGATGCATCTGTGTGTGATGGCCACACAGCATTCCATATGTGGAATCATGTGTGTTTAGGGGGTATTAATGGAGTGCACTGCTTCCCATTTATGAGATGAGCATAATTCTTGGCATAAGGCTAGGAATGTTGGCAACAGTCTTTGGAAGCAGAATTCTGTCATCCAGGGAATGAACTTCGGTCTGTCACTGGTGCAGTCCCCTCAACCCCTGTGTTTCTCCTGCAGATCGAGGCCAGTGGTGACTGTGGATGCCCAGCTTCTGTTGAACCCAATGATTATCAATCTTGAGAATAAAACTTGTCAAATCCCAGGATCTTTGACACCGGTGGCCTGGTGAGTTAGCCCAGTGCTTCTTAAATTCTAAAGTGAATTCAGATTGCTTGGGTATCTTGTTAAAAGAAAGGCAGATTTGGATGTTGTAGGTTCATGGTAAGGCCTAAGGCTTTGCATTTCTAGAAAAAGCTTTAAGAGGGTGCTGATCTTTATGTAGAAGAATGAAATCAGAATCTAATCTCTCACCCTATACAAGAGTCATTTCAAGATGGATCAAAGACCTAGAAATTAAACCAGAAACTTCACAATCACTAAAAGAAAACACAGAACCAAACCCTCCAACATTTAAGCACTAGCAGGGACTAACCCAATAAGACTCCAAAAGATTAGGAAATAAAAACAAGAACCAATAAATGGAGTAGTATCAAATTAAAAAGCTTCTGTGCAGCAAAGGAAACAATCAAGAGTCCAAAGAGAGAGCCTACAGAATAGGAGAAAAACCTTTGCAAGCTACTCCTCTGATAGAAGACTAATATTTAGAATATACAAAGGACATAAAAAGTTTAACACTAAAAAAATTAAAAATGGACAATTGAACTGAATATACACTTCTTAAAAGAAGAAATGTGAATGACTAATAAAGATATTAAAAAATGTTCAACATCACTAGCAATCAGGAAAATGCAAATAAAAACCACAGAGATTTTATGTAATTCCAATTAAAATGGCAATAAGCAAGAATACAAATAATAATAAATGCTGGTGAGGATGTAGGGAAATAGCAGCTCTTATATACTGTTGGTGGCAGTGAAAGTTAGTACAACTAAGGAGATCAGCATAGAGGTTTCTCAAAAAACAGTAAATAAAACCACTATGTGACCCAGCAATACCACTCCTCAGTATCTTTCCAAAAGATTTAAAGTCAGAATATTATAGTGATATATACTTTCCATGTTTATAGCAGCACAACTCATAATAGCCAAATTATGGAACCAATTTAGAAGTCAATCAACAGATGAATGGATACAGAAAATGTGATAGATATATATATATATTTTTTTTAAAGGGCATTGATGCTGCTGGTCTGTGGACCAGGTTTGAGTACCAAAGAAATAGTCTTTCAAGCCAGATGTGGTGGCACATGCCTGTAATCCCAGTACTTGGGAGGCCGAAACAGGAGGATCACAGGCTCAAGGACAGCCTCAGCTAGTAGTGAGAATTTCATCAACCTAGCAAGACCCTGTTTCCAAAATAAAAATAAAATAGGGCTGGGGGTATAGATGGGAGGTATAATGCCCCTGGGTTCAATCCCCAGTGCCACAAAAAATAATCTTTCAAGAGGAAGTATGCTAATCTTTGGCTACAGACATCATATGAAGGCTAGTTCTCTGACCTATAGGCTCAGAATGAGATGAAAAGGATACAAACATTTGGGAAATTCCCAACGAAATAAACCTTGGAGCTGTCTTTTAGTTTCTTAGCATACTAAAATAAATGTTAACCAAACTAAAAATATAACAAAATACCTTGGCTTTTACATTTGCATATGCTATGGATACCACTTCAGACATAGATTATGTTTCCCCTTTTTTCAATAGTTTAGCTTGGGTTAAATTACTGTTTCCTGTGCTGAAAACGGATGTCAGTCTTATACCGTATACAATGAGGCAGAAGGTCAACATCACAGAAACAGAGATTTTCATGCCCTAATCAGTGTTTTTGTGGTCATGAGCTCATCATCAGAAATAGTGGTAGAATGGTGGTTCCTTGGCCTTGGACTGTAGGAGAACATTGCTTATCCAGCTTCTGAAAGTGTTCCCTCTGAATTGTCCATTGCCTGAAAGAGAACAAAATGGCACAGCCATTATATCACAGCCTAAGAAAATGCCACCTTGTTTCTCAACAGTAAATCCTCAAGGGTCAGAAGTCATATTAGATTATGCCAACAGGGCACATCTTCTGGAAAATCACTAGCTACTTGAGATTTGCTCTCATTTTCTAGGAAATGTGGTTTAACCCAGGAAGTATGTTCAGTTGCTGGGAATGTCACAACATAGAACAAGACAGTCTTGACCCAGAGAAGTTCTTTCCAGCCCCTGTTAGTGTGCTGTTGATTGGCCTTTGACAGGAGTTTATATGAGAGTCAACACTTTTAATGGCGGAGGGTGGGAGTACAGAGGACGCTGAAGAATTCTTCAAAAAACTGTTGTTGGGAGCTCCCAGTGCAGGAGACACGTCCTCTCTTTGAAAGTCTCTCTGTTGAAAGTAGTTGGGAAATGCCCCGAGCACATTTTAAAGTGGCTTAAAACCATAAAATGGTATAATGAAAACTTAATGTGATTAAGTAGACATTGAATGCATGGTGAGTACTACTTGAGCATAAATATTGAAACTTAGTATTCCCCATGCAGTCTTCTGTTCTTGCTTTCAGAACTCCTTCTAGACTGTATTCTTCAAGCATGGATAGCACTATCCGTATCATCACATGCTGTAGAATATGATAGTTTTGGACTGGATACTTTTTCTAAGTGTTTTTAGTTTTGTGGCAATTGTTATGAGGTTTAAGTAGTTGTAACAAGATTAGAGGACCTGTTTGGTTTTGCAAAATGAATATTACTTTTTAACCAGAAATTGTCTTTCTGTTTATGAGCAACTTTTTGTTGCATTAAATTACATTATTAAGACAAAATGCAATTTGTTATATGGAAAAATTATACTATTTTCCTTTACAATTATTTATTTAATTCTATTACATATGTTTCCTAAAGGCTTTTTATTTTCACCTGCAAAAGTTATGAATGGTGCCTCACCATTCAATGTAGAATGTTTCTTTCTGATTCTTTATTGTTGTTGTTATTATTATTATTATTCTAGGAGTTTAGCTTAGTTTTTCCAAAGGTCTCTGTTAATTTTCTTTGAGATATATATATATATATATATACATATATATATGTGGTACTGGAGATTTAACTCAGAGGCATTCTACTTCCGAGCTGCACTCCCAGCTCTATTTTTTATTCTTTATTTTTGAAACAGGGTCTCACTAAGTTTCGGAGAGCCTCACTAAGTAGCTGAGGCTGGCCGCAAACCCAAATCCTCCTGTCTCAGCTTCCCAAGTACTTGGATTACAAGCATGCACCACTAAGCCCAGCTCTTTGCTATAATTTTTGTCTGTATTTGATATAACTTTGTACTGGAGGTCTGAAAAACTATTATATAAACTCTAGTTCCCAAATAGTTCCTTCACTTCCATCAATGTGGATTTCTGTGCCTTTCCATCAAATGTATAGCTTTATAAAACATCTGCTACTGACATTTTTAAGTTAGAAATAAAATAAAATCCAACTTAATAGATGCTAATGTAATTGGTTACTAACCAGTTAGAAAAAGAACTAGTGAAAAATTTCATTTTATAAATGTAAAAGTAGCTATTCACTTAACCAGTCTGAAAAAAAAATGAGATATGAGAGGCTTTATGTAAAATGTAATATTTACCATCATTAAAATAGGATCAAATTGGTGAGAATTAGAAAAGAATTGCTTTGTATTTTTCAGTCATGTTTTGCATACACCTTGTTCCCTCTGTTATACCTGGCTGTGAGCAGAGTCACACCACAGGATCACTATTCTGACTGCAGGGCTGGTGACTAGCATGAGGGTCCTGTGTTATAAGGTTCTGCCTCTGGCCATATCAGCAACATGATCCACAGAACAGTTTCATTTAGATGTACGTAATAAGGAATCTGGGTTGATTTCATAGTTTTTTTTAGTTCCAGTCAGATCTCTTCAGCATAAAGGATCTGATAATGTGCTGAATGTGACCACAAATTTTAGTTTAAATTTTTAATTAAAATTTAGTAATTGTTTGCAGTTTTTCTTGACAAACCAAGTGTGTTTTGTGATTATGTATTGACCTGCAAGTGGACCTAATTGTATGGTATATAAAACACATAATATGTGTGTATATGTTTGTATTTTTAATATTAAGAATATGTCAGTCTACTACCAGACAATGTTGAAGTTTTCTTTTTTAGATTAAAATAGCATTCTTGAAAATTTTTTACTTAGCAAAGACTTTTCTGCTAAAGACATTTTTTAACCCAGCAGATTTAGGTTGGAATGCTATTGTTGATAATTCAGAAAATTGTAATGGTTAGATTTGAAAAGTTAAAGTTATCCAGTTTCTGATGGTATTGAAATAACAGGAAGGGAAAAATTTGAAAGGAATATAGACATACATGAACATATAATTCATAAATCAAAAGTAACCATCCATCTGACAGCATCATTTACCAAATACCTTCTCACAAAGAGGAAATAATATTCACTTTTATAACTTTGTTCATTTTTCAAAAATTATATTGCTTTTGAATTGCATTAAATCTAAAATTACTTCAATTCATATATGTTGATAATTTCACTATAAATATGAATTTATATTATAAAAGCTGTATTGGATACTGATAAATAGAAAAAAAAAAAGTCAGTGGACAATTTTAACACATAGCTTCCAAACAAAAGCAGTTCCAAAAAAAAGTTGAGCACAGAAAAAAATCCAATTTTGGAAGCCAGGCCTGCTACAAAATTTAAAGAATGTGATTAACTATTCGTCTTCCTTGAATAGTTCTAATTGAAGTAGATTTGTGTTGGAATTTGTGATTTCTCTGGGGAAGTGGTATAAACACCCGTAATGGCATAGACATTTCAGGAAAGTTTTGGCTTAATGGTATGCAGTGAATTATTTACCCTGAAGGGAGACATTGACTGGGGTCATGGAGATAGATGAATCCCAGATGTGACACATTTTCATTACGTCTGACACAGGAAGCTGGCATATAATTAAAGTATGATTGGGGATTACTCCTTTTGAATTCCATAGAAGTATTCAAATCATACTATAGTATTTTGTAAGTAAAAACTTTAGGACTCTTATTAAATGACAATTAGTATATTCTCATATTTTTAATTTCTTGAAAATGTGAAAAGACTGGCTGTTAGAATTTTGCAGGAGAAAGGTAAGAACAATCTGCAAAATCAGGCAGAGATGACTAGACATTTCTCATTCCCTCTGTGACTGCAGATCCAGGCCAAGTGCAGGTCATCCTACAAGCCATGGCAGATTTCCTTGAATTTTCATTAGAGCATGTTCAAGGCAAAACCATAAAGTATCTTCCATGCATATCTACCCTCTCTCATTATTGCCTTCATAATCCCTATTATTGTGCCTACCTGGCTTATGACAGCAAACTTAAGCTTTCTTTCTTTCTTTCTGTCCACGCTTTTCTTGTCTCTCTACCTCCAATCTTACCCTTCTCCTAGCAAGCTATCACCAAATTCTGGTCTCCTTCCAAGCAAAGTGGGTGACTGGAGTTAGCAGAGCATGCCACTTCCTGCTGCTTAGGATGAAATCCACATTCTTTAGTGTGACCTCAAAGCCCTGTTTCCCATCATTCATCCACATCAGCGTCCTCCTACAATGTCCCCATCTTGCTGGATTCTCTAAGTGCACTAGGTACCACCAAGGGGGTCGTGCTCTTGCGAATCTCCGGCTTGACCATTACTCTTCCCCCACTTACTGCCTAATTCTTCACACCATGGCGCATGAAAGATACTCACATATAGTCATTGCATAAAGGCAGCAGGGTATTAATTGAGTGAATTAATTTATTAATCTCTAATGGTTCCTAGTATTAATTTCTAGTAAGTCTCGAGTATTACCTCTCTATACAATGTTACTTGTCTTGACTCATTTTATCCCATCATCCCAGATGTAGAATACCTGTAAAAACTTAAATATAGTACATCATATGTAATTCAATTACACAACATGGTTATATAATAAGAATATAATTATAATATAATATTGGTAATATTAATTAATATAATAATACATAAGTCCCACACTGACTTCCAACCTATTTTAAAGCACTTGTGTCAATTTCATTGACATATTTGCAGAATTGAAAAATGGATTTAATGGATTTTGACTGCATACATGTTGTGGCAGACTGGTGGGAGACATGTGTGTGTGTGCATATATGTGTGTGTATGTGTACATAATTAGATGTGTAGACGGAATATTATGTGTTCATTTTACCTGGGAGGAAGGAGAGAATGATTTCTACTTCTGATTCAAAACTTTATTAACCAATAAATTATTGACTATTATTTTCCCACAGCTTTTCTTTAAGAGTATGTGCCTCTGTATCAGGCCAGAGCATTTCCAACACAGTAGGTTAGTATGTTTTCATCTCTATCCCCCTGTGCAATACTAGACAAATTTAACAGTAAGCATTTCTCTGCACAGACCATATAAAGCTAAAGAGTCCATTACGGACACCCAGATTTCGGTTGCATTTTTAGGAATTCCACATACATATTATTTCAATATAATTAGTATCAATATCATCCATAAAAACATAATTATGGAGAAATGGCAATCTGTATTTTTAAAACAATTGCAAAACAATTTTTCCTTGGAGAATGTTCTGTAACATTTGTTTCAATTCATGTTTGATCCCAAGTATACATTTTTTTTCCTGAAAAAGCAACTTGAAATAAGAATTCATATTCCTTTAATTTACGTTATGTATATGTGTGAAATTACCAACACCAATCTCAGTATCATGAGTGTGGGGCAGGGGAAGGAGCTGGGGAAAGCTCCCCAAGGGCTGTGTACATGAATGTCCCTGTAACTCTGAACTTCATTATGATGTAAGACTACAATGCACCAATTAAAGTGTATTTTTTAAAAAAGGAATTCATATCCCTGCTAGTTCACTGTGTTTTCTGAATTTCCTCCTCTAATTTTCCTCCTCTAATTTACTTTATTTCTGTCCTTTAGCCCTGATGGCTGAGGTGCAGTTAGATTACCTGAAACAAAAAGGAGCCATTAAAAGGACACTTTTCCTCAGTACTCATCAGCCCCATCTGGTCTTCCCTCTGGTCATGAAGCGTCAGAAATCTCTCCAGTGCCAGGACTTTATTGTCTACCTTCGAGTAAGTGTCCAGAAACCACTTCTGTGGCCTCTCACGTGCATCCAAATTCCAACCATTTTTCTCCATTTCTTCATCCTGTTTGTCTACAGAGACCACCATCTGTCTATTTTCACTTTCACAGGAGGAAATTCGGTCAAGGTTGAATACTCTTTTCTTGAACCTGACTTCAACGAACCTAACGATCTATTGCTCTTAATTTCTAAGGCTTCTTTTTGTTTTGAACAAAATCTTGATAACGGCATTCAACTCAGGCGATTTTCATTTCTAACTGCCTCTCCCCCGAAAGACATAAAAGTTCAACACAATTTATTTGAATTGTTATCCTATGTGAGTATGTCTTGTTAGATTTTATCAGTGTGCACTTCAGAGACAACTAGGGAAAACATTTAGGCATTTAAAGCTTTTATTAAAAGTTATTTATGCTGGGTGTGGTGGTGCATGCCTGTAATCCCCGTACTTGGGAGGCTAAAACAGGAGGATCCCAGGTTTGAGGACAATCTCAGCAAAGTAGCAAGACTCTCAGCAACTTAGTGAAACCCTATTCCAAAATAAAACGAGGGGCCCCTGGGTTCAATCGCCAGCGCGTGCATGTGTGTGCACACGCGTGCTTGCAAGCACACACATATGCACAATAATAAGTAGGCTTTCTCAAAAATTATATTTTTACAACTCTAGAAGCTACCATGAAGTTTAAAAGTCAAAGTATTTGTAACACCATCTTCACCTTGCTAATGGCTAGGCTGCAACCACACATCCTCATTTCTTCTCCTCTAACAACATAATTAACAAGGGGAACCCTAGCAAAGACCACAGGGTCACAACCACCCTCGAGAATGAAAAGTGGGGCACATGATCCTTACATCTCATCATGGCCTTGGCCATGGCTGCCACACACCTTTTTTCCAAAAGAACTGCAAATGTCCTGAAAGGGTTTTGAAGTTCATGAAGCAGGGACTTAAAAGAAGTAAAAAGGGAGGAAGATAATCCAGATGCTTTCTTTCCCTGAGCCCAAGAGAACTCATAGATCCTGGCAGCCTCATGGAAACAAAAATCCCAATTTGTGACGGTTTTCAGTGCATTTATGGCACATAACTGTCATCTTTTACTCTGTGATTTGCCTGGTTCTGTGCAAGGTGTTGCAGATCTGGAGAACCTGAAGTTTCCCTCTAGAAGCATATTTCAGTGAAGCCATGGCTCTAAATGAGTTCATCACTGAGCATACATTAATTGTGCTGGCTACTATATACCACATAAATCAATGTGTCTGAACTTTTTGCAGATAATTGCTTTATCATCCAATTTCATTGACCAAAGCCAAGGGTTGCCTGCCTTTAGGTGACTAACATCTTGCAGCTATTTCTTGGAGTCTCTCTGGAGCTTGTGATTATTTTTCCTAGGATGAAACCGAATTCCGAGATAAATTATCTCCAATCAACATTAGCTTGAATTACAGTTTGGATGAATCCACCTTTAAAGAAGGCCTGGAAGTGAAACCAATATTGAACTACTACAGGGACAATGTTGTTACTGAACAGGTATGACCTGGGCACATTTTGATGGTACTTCTTTAATTAAGCCCTGGTTTGGGGGTGGGGGTGGGCAGGGTGGAGTTGTTCCTGGGACCTAAAGGCAAAAGCCAGCCCCTTCTGTTTTCATTCCTGCACACAGAGATGTAACATTTGGGAGTTTTTTCTTACATGTTTCCTGAAACACTGAATCATTGTGTTTTCAGAAGCCCTTCCCCTTGTGCAACCAAGATTTAATTTTTTCAAAATGTGGCTATAATTCAAGCAAGACAACCCATAATCCTCAAAACAGTGCCAGGGTAGCATTCTGCACAGGCATTTCAGACTGAAGTGGGATTGGGCTATAATGTAAACGAGTCTATACTAGGAGAGTAACATAGGGTGTGGAGCTGGGTCGAACCATGCATAGTGCAACGGAAGCTTTGGTTTCCCTTGTGGAATCGTTCTGAATTTTCAAGAGAAAGGATGTGATTCAGGTTTTCCCAGATTATCCCTGATGCATGGTTTGTATCACACAGGCTCACATCCTGGTGGACTGTGGAGAAGACAATCTGTGTGTTCCTGATTTGAAGCTGACAGCTAGACCGTAAGTTGAAATAAATAAATGAGTATGTTATATCTAATGGAATACAAGTGTTTGCTTACAGTTTCTCTGGAGAAGGTACACACTTCCAACAACTACAGAAAAAAAAATACTGCTCAAATTTCTGGAGCTTGGCAACACTTCAGGTTCACCGAGGGTTTGGTTAGCTCCTTTATTATTATTATTATTATTATTATTATTATTATTATTTGTGTGTGTGTTTATGTGGATTGAGTTCAAGGGCATTCTACCTCTGAGCTATACCCCCACTCCTATTTTATTTTATTTTATTTTAGAAACAGGGTCTCACTAAGTTGCAGAAGGCCTCACTAAGTTGCTGAGGCTGGCCACAAAAGTGTGATCCTCCATCTCAGCCTCCCAAGTGCTGGGATCACAGGTGTGTGCCATGCATGGCTTGGTTAGTTCTTTGTCACTGGGGTCAAGTAACACACTCTTGATTTTGCCTGGGCCATTCATCTTTCAGCAAAAGTGGGGCGGGGGAGTATTTTTGTTAAAAGTAAACTCATGTGTGGTTCTTCTGCTCGGGTTATATTCACTTGCTTCAGGACAGGCCGATCCTTCCATACCTTAACCAAACAGGTTTTCACACCACCCTAGGACTCAAAGCCATCCTTAAAACTGTCAAAACAAAATTAATTTTAATTTACTGGGGAAAAAAAAAAGAAACTTAAAAGGCACACTAGGGAGCAAAGCAGAAGGTGTCACAAAGTCAAATAAGAATCAAAGGGCCCCACAGTTAGCCCCTGTGACTGCGCTACATCATGTTACGGAAAGAAATAGGATAGGGTATAAACAATCCACCCCTAGGAAGAGCAGATGGGTGCTCCTTTTTCTCCCAGGAACTACCTCGCTGCCTGTGTTTGGGATCTGTTTGGTAATCTCTCGAGGGGACTTCTCCCCAAACTTCATAATTTACTAAGTGTCAAAAGCAATAGCTTTGAGGAAGGGTCAAAAGTGGAAGAGGCATTTCTAAATGCTGGTTTGATTTGGAGTTCAAAGTGAATTAAGTTGCCTCGAAATACTTCAAAACCCTCTATCAGCCACTTAGGATCCTATTTCATCTGCCTATTTTTTCTCTTCTTATCGTCTACTTTGCATGTGTCCCCTTCTTACTTTCTAAACCCTCTCTCTTCCTTTTTCCCCC
>PVLC010036027.1:0-15000 GCA_004027655.1 Graphiurus murinus
GGTACTGGGGATTGAACTCAGGGGCATTCTACCTCTGAGCTACACCGCCAGTCCTATTTTTTATTCTTTATTTTGAAACCGAGTCTCACTAAGTTGCGGAGTGCCTCACTAGGTAGCTGAGGCTGGCCGCGAACCCGGATCCTCCGGTCTCAGCCTCCCGAATGCTGGGATTACAAGCATGCGCCACCACGCCCGGCTCTCGAGTTCTTTCTTACTGCCACCACCTGTGCACCCTGTGTTGCCTCTGGAACCCCTGCCAGGCCCCTTCCTGACAACGCAACTTAGTGAGGCTATCAGCAACTTAGTGAGACCCTGTTTCAAAATAAAAATAAATAAAAATGGCTGGGGGTATATCTCAGAGATAGAACGGCTCTGAGTTCAATCCCCAGATCCAAAATAATAATAATAATAACAATAACAATAATAACAATAATAATAATAATAATAATAATAATAATAATAATACACTGATTTTTTTTTACCCTAATAGTGGGCATAACTGTTGGCTTTTGCTTGTATCTCAGTTTTCCAAGCCGATCATGTTCAGCATCCATGCACTGGTCTCCTCCTGACCCTGTCCTAGCTCTCGAGATCTTTGATATATGTTCCCTCCTGGTGACCTTCCTCTCCTCTCTGTGCTTCTGTAGCCATCCAAATTCACGAGCGTTCTCCCTCCCACAAGGGCCGTCATACTGACTTCTTTCAGCAGCCTCTGTTCTCTTTTTCACAAGGTCCATTTATAACAGCACGGTCAGAACTTCACACCCACCTCCATCCCCACCCAGCCGCAGGCTTGCTGACAGTCACTAATGATGGAATCCCACATATTTGTTGTCTTCAAGCTTTGGAAGTGAAACTTCTCCAAACCTAGGATCTAGAAGAGAGGCTACACAGCATGCTGGCTATTTCTTGCTTTTATCAGCTTTGAATTCCACAGATACACTCTCTAGCTCCTGCAATTTCATGCTGCTGACATGAAATTCTCTGCAAGGTTTCCTCCAAAGAAGAAATTAGCCCTGATAATTCACTGGAAAATATTTCCAAACTTTCCAAGAACAACACCACCACCACCATCTCATCCCACCCCCCTGAAAAAAGTCTTAATATTTATGTGAAACATTTTGAAATCTGAAGAATACATGGGCGTGGTGGCATACACCTATAATCTCAGTACTTAGGAGGCTGAGACCAGAAGATCACAGGTTCAAGGCCAACCTCAGCAACTTAGACCTTGTTTCAAAATATAAAATAAGTTGAGCATGGTGACACATGCCTATCATCTCAGTATCTGGGAGACTGAAGCAGGAGGATCACAGATTTGAAGACAGCCTCAGTAACTTAGTGAGACACTCAGCAATTTAGTGAGACCCTGTTTCAAAATTTCAAAAATAAGGCTGCAGGTGTAGCTTGGAGGTAGAACACTCCTGGGACAAGAAAATAAAAGAGCCAAAAAGTGGTCCCAAGTGCCTGGAGCATTTTACAAGCACCACGGCAGTGTGGAACTCCACTCCCCACATATTTGCCAGCACTGGGTGTTGTCTCAGTTTTTATTTTAGCTGTGCCATTGGGACTGTGGCAGTCTGTCATCGTGGCTGTGTTAGGGCCAGAGCTGCACACCATCTGTCCATGTGTTTTTTTTTTTTTTTTTTTTTTTTTTTTTTTTTTTTTTTTTTTTTTTTTTTTTTTTTTTTTTTTTTTTTTTTTGGCAGTACTGGGGATTGAACTCGGAGGCATTTTACCTCTGAGCTACATCCCCAGTCCTATTTTTTATTCTTTATTTTGAACCAGGGTCTCACTAAGTTGCAGAGAGCCTCACTAAGTAGCTGAGACTGGCCTTGAACCTGGATTCTCCTGTCTCAGCCTCCCAAGTACTTGGATTACAAGCATGCGCCATGATGCCTGGCTTGTCTAAGCTTTCGATGAAATATTTCTTCATATCTCTGGCCCATTTTCAAAGTGGACTGTTTGATTTTTTTTTTACTGTTGAGTTTTGAGCATTCTTTAAATCCTTTCAGATAAGAATCTTTTCTGGTGTGTGGTTTACACACACTTCCACCCCACAGGTAACTTGTCTTCTCATTCTTTTCATGAAACAAACGTTTTTTAACTTAAATGAAATCCAATTTATGACATTGTTCTTTTGTGGACCGTGCTTCTGCAGCGGTGTCTAAGAGCTCATCGCCAAGCCCAGGGCTCTGAGGATTTTATTCTCTTTCCTTCTACAAGTTTCATAGGTTTACATTTGGATTTATGTTCATTTTCCACTTGGTGTTATTTTTGTAGAGAGTCTAATGTTTAGCTAGGAGATATTTTTTAAAGACTGCTTTCCCTTCATTGAATTGCTTTTTCACTATTACATATAAAAATAATCGAGCCAAGTGTGGTGGCCCACGCCTGTAACCCCAGTACTTGGGAGGCTGAAGCAGGGGGATCACAGGTTTGAGATCAGCCTCGGCAATTTAGTGAGGCTCTCAACAACTTAGCTGGATTCTGTTTCAAAATAAAAATAAAACAGGGCTGGGGGTGTAGCTAAGAGGTAGAATGCCCCTGGGTTCCATCCCCAGTACCACAAAACAAGGAAGAGGAGGAGGAAGAGGAGGAGGAGGAGGAGGAGGGGGAGGGGGAAGGGGGGGATAGAAATCAAACACATTTTTTGATTTTTTGTTTCTGATAAGAAATTCGCTGTCATCAAACTGTTTTCCCTACAGGTAAGGTGTCATCTCCCTCTGGTTTCTGTCTTCCTTTCAAGACTGTTTTTTTACTTTCACAAGATTGACTATGGTATGTCTGGTGTGGATGTCTTTGAGTTTATCCTGTTTGGATGTATTCAGCTTCTTGAATCTGTAACGTGCTCTTTGGCCAAATTGAGGGACACTTCAGCCATTATATTTTCAAATACAGTCATGATAAAATACAATGATATTGCTGCAGATAGTGGCACACATTTGTAATTCCAGTGCTTGGGAGGCTGAGACAGGAGGTTTGCAGGTTTGAAGCCAGCTTCAGTAACTTAGCAAGACCCTGTTTCAAAATAAAATAGGGCTAGGTTGTAGCACAGCAGCAGAACACGCCTGAGTTTGATCCCCACTACCCCACACACACACAAATACCCCAGCCCCACACCCCTTGTGTGGGATAACACGGAGATCTGTGTTCTACAGCGGCAGAGTCCCCAGTGGGAACGAGCTGCAGTTACCCACATACGAAGGTGCCTGGCACCATGCCCTGAATCACCTGTCTTTCCTTCTCCCTTTCCTCCATGTGTTTCCGGGGAACACCTCCCGAGTCCTCGACCTCTGGGGGAGACGCATCCGTGTCTGGATAACGTGAGGCATCTCTGTGAGCTTCCACGTTGCTGAGACGCGCCGGAACTCGCTCCTCCAGTCCCTGTCTCTCTGATAGCTCTTCCCTCCACTCTTCTCTGTGCTTGACCCTGTGACAGGATGGTGTGTGTCCTCAGGGAGGAACTTAAGGTGACTCTCCAGGGTGTAGCCTGCGATATCTCTGCCACAGTCTCTGACCTACAGTGGCTCAGGATACCTGGAGGATACCTGAACTGCCTTCCCTGCTTATCTACTTCCATTTTTAGTTCCCTTTCTTTTTTTTTTTTTTTTTTTTTAACTAGAGATTGATCCCCAGGGACATTTTACCTCTGAGCTTCATTCCCAGCCTTTGTTTGTTTTTGAAACAGGGTCTCGCTAAGTTGCTGAGGGTCTCATTAAGTTGCTGGGACTGGTTGAGAACCTGTGATCCTCCTGTCCCAACCTCCCTACCACTGAGATTTCAGGTGTGTGCCACCATGCCCCACTATCTACCCTCATGTCTAAGGCCAGTTTCCTAAGAATGATAACAGCCAGGTGTGATGGTGCACGCTTGTAATCCCAATACTTGGAAGGCTAAGACAGGAGGATCACAGGTTCAAAGACAGCCTTGGCAAGTAGTGAGACTCTCATCAACCTAGCAAGACCCTGTTTCAAACTAAAAATAAAATAGGGCTGGGGGTGTAGTTCAGAGGTAGACTGCCCCCGGGCTCAATGGGGTTTTTTCATGCACCTCCATGGGTTACTAAGGGAATCTATATTAGCCCCCATTGCTCACTCGTCATTTTATCTATGCAGTAGACATCGAGGTTCTGATAAGAGGGAAAACAGCACCCTAAAATGTGTTTCCTTTGGAGGTTCCAAACAATTCCATGTCATACACTGAACAGTCCGATCTAAATTAGGGATCAAGGGGAGGCTGGGAGAAGGCTTAAGATGTTCAGTGTAGTATTTCAGATCGGATTTTCAAATTGTAAATAGAAAGGTACTAGGTTGGTCTGAAGTTTCATTTCCATACCAGTGACAGTTCAGTGAAATTTATGAACTGGGAGCTTGTTTACTAGGATAAATAAAAGCAGTTCCATGTATCTTAAGACCCAGCCAGAACTCTTGAAATGACACTGATGATATATGGTTTTCTCTTGGATGCAATGTACTCTTTTTTTTTTTTTTTAACCTAGGGGCATTCTACCTCCAAGCTACACCTCCAGCCCTTTTTATTTTTTATTTTGAAACAGGGTCTTGCTAGGTTGCTGAGAGTCTCACTAATGTGCTGAAGCTAGCCTTGAACCTGTTACCCTCCTGTTTCAGCCTCCCAAGTACTGGGATTACAGATGTGCACCACTGCATTTGGTGGGTCTTTTCTTTTAAAACAGGTTTATGCCAGGCATGGTAATACACACTTGTAATCCCAGTACTTGGGAGGCTGAGACGGGAGGATCACAGGTTCACAGCCAGCCTCAGCAAGTTAGTGAGGCCCTCCACAACTTAGTGAGACCCTGTTTCAAAATAAAGAATAAAAATAGGGCTGGGAATGTGGCTTGGAGGTAGAATGGTCCAGGATTCAATCCCACCCACCCCCAAAAATGGATTTATACTGTCTTTTGAACCAAAGACCAAGTTCATTTCTACCTTTTCCAATTGATTGGTCTTTAGTCATTATAAGCTACTCAAAACATAAAAATGCTTAGAAAACTAATATCATCTCACATTTCTTCATCTAAGCTCGATTTTTTCACAGTTGTATCAAAAGTTGAATTTATACAATAGTGATTTTTCTTTTAATATGCGCAGACGCAGAGAGAATCAATGAGCTTTCTCCAAAGGAGGAAGCTGAGCGGGTTATGACCTAGTTCTCAGGCAAACGGTCCAGAAAACACTCTAATTGGGGAAACAGCTGTGAGGTCCTGATGCTTCCAGCACAGAGCTGCGTTGATGGCGGAACTCATGGGGTTTTGTTTTTGGGGGTTTTTTTTTTCCCTCTCCCTCCTTGTTTCTGATACTTGCAAGGAATTAAACTGGTGCCAGGGGCAGGGAAGTTGAAAAGGCAAAAACCAAGCGTGCTTGTGGGCAGCTCGAGCCTTGAGCCTCGTCCGGGCAGGACTCCTGTTTGGGAAAGAAACTCTTCTAATTGGGGAGAGCTGGGCGAGGCTGATGGCCTCCATGCAGGTGGAGCCCAGCTCCCAGGAGCTCAGCCCAGCTGCAGAGCGAGGAGGCCCGCCACGCCGCTCTTCCTGTTGAATCTGCATCCTTCGCATTCTCTCATCTTGTTTTGTCTGCTTTTCCAAAACTGGAATGACAACATCCTAGAAAGGTCAATCATAGCCGGACGTGGTGGCACACGCCTGTAATCACAGTAATTGGGAGGCTGATATAGGAGAATCACAGGTTCAAGGCCAGCCTCAGCAAATCAGTGAGACTCTCAGCAACTTAGACCTTGTTTCAAAATAAAAACTAAAATAGGGCTGGGGGTGTAGCTTGGAGGTAAAATGCCCTTGGGTTCCATCCCCAGTACCCAAAACAAACAAACAAAAAGGAAATAAATAAATGAAGGATAATCATTTGCGATTCATAAGGAGGGTACTGAATTGAACTGGAGACTAGGTTTTTTGTTTTGTGCAGTGCTAGAGATGAAACCCACGCCCCCCACCCCCCACACACACACATGCTAGGCAAGCGCTCTACCACTGAGCTCCACCCCAGCACTAGATGTAGGTTTTCTTCAAAGGTTTGAGCATCTTCTGAAGTGGTGTTAGCTGACACATTTGAGCTGAGTTGAGTGGCGCGTATGTGTAGCTCACACCTGGGATCCTAGGTCCTCCTGGTGGGGAATCATGCCCCTGCTGCACAGCCAAAGGAAGCACGTCCTCGACCCAGACTCTGAGAACCCCGTTTTGGTAATTCGGAAGGACAGAAGCCAGCTGTGGTGGACAGAGGTGTTGGCAGGATCCTGGTACAAGAGAGGCTTTGTGCCAGGTGTGCTGGCACAAGCCTGTAATCCCAGTACTTGGGAGGCCGAGACAGGAGAATCGCAGGTTCAAGGTCAGCCTCAGCAACTCAGCAAGGCCCCCAGAAACTTAGTGAGACCTTGTTTCAAAAAATAATAATAAAATAGGGCTGGAGGCATAGCTCAGAGGTAGAATGCCCCCAGGTCCAATCCCCAGTACCACAAAAAAAAAAAAAAAATAACAAGAGAGGCCTTACTGTTCGCATGGGGCGTGTACCCAGTGCATGCCATCAGCCACCTTGCAGGAGCCACTGGACCCCAGGGGACCCCCTTCCTGGTAACATGCATCTGACAACTGAGTAAGACAGGGATAAAAAGGCCCAGTCTCAGCCGGAGGGAACGGCTCACTCGTTAGATTAGGGATGAGCAGGGCTCAGGAGAAGACAAGGAGCTGCGACTGCTGCTTTAGAGACCACTCCACCCGCCAGGGTTTCACGTAGACTCCCCTGAGACACTCTCCAACGGGGCAAGCCTAGCAGACACACAAGCTGGGCTGTGAAGGAGACAGCGACCTCCCAAATGCATAGGCCTTAGAGGGAGGGGTTTCCAGGCTGAATAAAACTCAGTTGTGCCTCCTTCCACTCCCAGAAACCGCTCCAGACCCTCTCTCTGGAGAGTAACTTCCTTCACCCATGCCATTTCTTGCCCCAGGGAAACAGCCCTTTCTGGACTTCCTAACAAAATCCTACCCTTCCTCTGGGATGTAACCTCCTTTATCATGACCTTGCCTGCCCCCCTCTCTTTTTTTCTCTGTACTGGAGGTTAAACCCAGGGGCATTCGACTTCTGAGCTACACTCTCAGTCATTTTATTTTATTTTTTGAAATGAGGCCTCACTATGTTGCTGAGGCTAGTCTCAAACCTGTGATCCTCCTGTCTCAGTCTCCCAAGTACTGAGATCACAGGCGTGCACATCACTGTACCAGGCTCATGGCCTTCTTTTATTACTGTTCCTTCACTTCCTAAACAAATAAACCTCTTACATTCCCTAATTATGCTTTCTGTTTGAAATCTTTCAGACAGCAAGGACTGAGCTACCACCCTATATTAATTCCTAGGCGGAGATTATCACCGGGTCACACTCTACGGCCTCCACGGCGTGGCGGAGGCTGCGGTGTGCCTGTCTCGGGGCTGATGGTTTCACTCTGCGGGTCTCGGCTTCCTCTTACTTTCTTCTCTGTGCGGATCCCTCCGCCCACCGCTCTGTCAGGGGAGAAGAGCTGATTCCGGAAAGGATCCCGAGGAGTTCTGGGGGGCGGGGAGCACAACTCAGGAGGGGCCGGGTCCTTGCCTTACCTGATATGAGGAAAAAACTCCCAGCATGAGCCAGAGGTAGACAGAGTTGCTTAGGAAAGCAGGAAATACACACTCGTTCTCCCTTTATGTCTCCTTTCGACATTATTTCTTCTACCTCAGCTCCATCTCTATCTACAGCTAAACAAAATAGGGATTCACGACCATTTCAGGTCACAGACTCTTGAAAAGTGAACTGAGCACAGTGATTCATGCCTGAAATCGCAGTACTTGGGAGGCTGATACAGGAGGATCGCAGGTTGGAGGTCAGCCTCAGCAACTTAGCAAGAACCTGCTTCAAAATGGAAAATAGAAAGGACTTATAGAGCTTAGAGGTAGAATTCCCTTGGGTTCAATCCCCACTACCATAAATAAATAAATAAATAAATAAATAAATAAATAAATAAATAAATAAATAAATAGTAAAGGTTACATTTTCCTCCCCAAAATAAGACAAAATAAAATGTACCTAACATACAATCTTGGGCTGCAGTTTCATGAAGTTTGGAGAACCTCTGAGACCCTTAGGGACATTGACCCAGGCTTAAAATCTCCACCCTAAAGCTGGCTGTGGTGCTGCACACCTGTAATCCCAGTACTTGGGAGGCTGAGACAGGAGAATCATATGTTCGAGACCAGCCTCAGAAACTTTGAGAGACCCTGTTTCAAAGTGAAAAGGCTGGGCGTGTAGCTTGGAGGTAGAATATCCCTGGGTTCAATCCTCAGCACCAAAAAGAAGGAGAAGGGGAAGCAGGAGGAGGAGAAGAAGGAAAGGAAAAGAAAGAGGAGGAGGAGGAAGAGGAAGAGAAAGAGAAAGAAGAAGAAGAAGAAGAAGAAGAAGAAGAAGAAGAAGAAGAAGAAAGAAAGAGAGAAGAAAAGAAAAAAGAAAGAGGAGAAGAAAGGGAGGAAGGGAGGGAGATGCTGAGCTCATAGGCTGTTCAGAAACTGGGGGCAGATCAGATACAGCTCACAGGCCCTATTTATTCTAGCACAGAATGGCTCCAACACACCTCTGAGATGGGTGCTATTGAATTCCCTCATGACAAAGAAACTGAGGTCTGTCAATGATGTGTGACTCCCTTGGACGACATCACCGATAATGGCAGAGAAGTGACCAGGACAGGGTGTCTGCCTCCCGGCCCTGCCCCCTGAACACTGGCAGATCCATCTCGGCTACTTTACACAGACAGCGGTTACGCATCAGCCGATTCTCCACCGTGCACACGATGTCATTGATTACATGAAATTCTCCTCCGAGATCCGCATTTTGTTTTTGAAGCCTCTGGTTTTTCCATTACCGAGTGCATTAACGGTAAAGCAGGGGTTTGCGGCCGGTCGAGCACACAGCCCACAACGGGCCTGCTCTATATTCACCAGCCCCAGGTTCAGCGTTCATTACCATTGTAATATTTACTTATTTATTCACACCTATAATGTTCCTAAAAGGGTCTTAGGTAGTAACTAAGAGTGCTAAGACATCATAAATTAATGAAGTGATAAATGGGTGATGTTAAATCTTTAAATAAAAACCATAAGGTCCTGCTCTTGTGGGGTTATTAATTTGATTTCTTTCTCTTTCCAACACTCAAACAAGAAAATTACTCGTCTATGGGAAAAGCCAAAGGTGGGCTTCTCAGCCCTCCAGTCACGCGCCTCTGATTCCTGACGAGGTGTTGACAGCTCCACTCCACAGATACTTCCTAATCGCTGCTCTGCTCTGCTTAATAGCAAAATATTGGAGAAATGCAAAAAAACCCAAAAATCACCAGACACAATCCTCCTGTTCAGGGAACTAGAGACCACTGTAGAAACCAGTTCTTGATGACTCCTTTGCTTAAGAAACTTGGCTGCAAGCCGGGCATGGTGGTGCATGCTGGTAATCCCAGTACTTGGGAGGCTGAGACAGGAGGATCACGGGGTCAAGGACAGCCTCAGCAATTAAGTGAGGACCTCAGCAATCTAGTGGGACCATTTCAAAATTTCAAACAAACTC
This sequence comes from Graphiurus murinus, assembly GCA_004027655.1. Classification (NCBI taxonomy): domain Eukaryota; kingdom Metazoa; phylum Chordata; class Mammalia; order Rodentia; family Gliridae; genus Graphiurus; species Graphiurus murinus. The sequence continues at coordinate 9,613 of PVLC010036027.1, forward strand.
TAAAAAGGGCTGGGGGTGTAGTACATCCCTGGGTTCAATTCCCAGTACTACAAAAAAAAAAGGAGGGGGGGTGCTGGGGAATATATATACTTGTATATACTTGCCTAGAGATGAGTCCAAAAGTCATTTCAAGCAACTGTTAACCTGATATTTAAGCAGACAGCAAATATCAAATCCAGGGTCCCCCTCATTGGCATCTCTGTAGCTAATTTGCCTTCATTCCTGGGCAGTTTTTTTCTAACTCTATTTTTTTCACTTACATTGTTTGCTTTCCAAGGTACCCGCGGAACCAAATTTCTAAAGGATCTTTATTCCACAGAAGTTCTTCCTACAGAAGTGTCACAGATCCAGAGACCCAACGCGGACTACCTGGGACACTGTCATTGTGCCCAATCATGTCTTTTTCATTCCTGCCTCTGGGTCTTTGCTTGAGCTGCATCCCTGGCCTGCAGTCCTCTCCTTCCCAGGCCACCAAGTTTTTGTCTAACAGCACTTATACGTAGCCAACTACGGCAGCAGTGCCCAACACAGGGTAGGTGTGCAATCAGTCTCTCTCCATGGTATGTGTGTGTGTGTGTGTGTGTGTGTGTGTGTGTCTGTGTCTGAGAGAGAGAGAAAGGGAGAAAGAGAGAGAGAATGTGTATGTGTATGTGTATGTGTATGTGTATGTGTGTGTGTCTGTGAGAGAGAGAGAGAGAGAGTGTGTGTGTGTGTGTGTGTGTGTGTGTGTGTGTCACTAGGGATTGAAACCAGGGCATTCTACCCCTAGCGAGACCCTCAACAGCTTGTATTTTGTATTTTGTATTAGAGTCTCCCTAAGCTGTTGAGGGTCTCGCTAAATTGTCAAGGCTAGCCTCAAACCTGTGATCCTCCTGTCTCAGTCTCCTGGGTTGTTGGGATTAAGTCCTGTGCCACCACACCCAGCTTCTCTCCACGTTTTAATGAATCAAATCCAAGGAAGAAAAAAAGCAACTTGACAGCAGTTGCCTCTCTTTCATTTGTCATCTTGACAACGATTCCCTTTAAGTTTGTCTACCTTTTTGTTGGGTTCCTCTGACTAAAATTCTAAGAGAGTTGCTCACACTATGAAAACCTACCTCCCCCAGGAAGCCGGCCACACGACATTGCAGGTGCTGCCTCTATAAATATGCTATTACTTTTAGGAGAGGTTGTGAATAATCCATTTACTTTGAAGAAATTCGAAAAGAGTGTGGGGGCAGCAACATATAATCACTTAATTTGGAGCAGATCTAGGCCTGAATATAAGCACCTTTGATTGAAGGGGAAAGCAACCAAAGGCTGTTGGCAGAATGTTCTTTCAAGCCAAAGAAGACGTTCAATCAGACCATTAAAAAAAAAAAAAAAAAAAAAAAAAAACTAGCTTTTGAAAGCATAACTTTTTCCCAAGTGAGAAGAGTAATGCAAAGATCGACATCCATGGAAAGAAAGAAACCAAGTGAGGCCATCATTTAGGAATTTCCCTGAATTCAATAGATTTCCAGTCCTGTCTTGTTTTTTGGCCATTCTATTTCTCCAAGACATGAACAAATGTGCCATTCATTTTGTGCACCCAGCATCTTTTGGCATTTGGCAAGTCCCCACCTTTGGGGAAAAGGGAGAGGTAAAGACTGCTCCCATGACCAGGACTGGAAAGTCTAGATTCTCATGTTCCCAGCCTCCCTTGCAGCTGAAGCTCAGACATATGATCATCCCTCCCCATCAGTGAGATCAAAGCAAGGGACAGTGAGCCCTCTGTTATTCTAGAACCAGAAATGCAGGGGAGTTTCTCCCACTGCAGTGGCTCCTCCTTACCCACATGGGATATGTCCCCAAACCCCAAGTGGGTGGTGTCCAAAGTCATCAATAGTCCTCTCTCTCTCTCTCTCCCTCCTCCCTCTCCCTTTCCTCTCCTCTCCTCTCCTTTTCTCTTGGTTTCTCTCTCTCAATCCTCCATTCCCCCCCCTTTTTTTTGGTGGTGCTGGAGATTGAACCCAGGGATATTCTACCTCCAAGGTACACCCCCAGCACTTTTTGTTTCGGAATAGGGTTTCACTTAGTTGCTGAGGGTCTTGCTGACTTGCTGAGGCTGACCTCGAACCTGCAATCTTCCTGTCTCGGCCTCCCAAGTACTGGGACTCCAGGTAAGTGCCATCACACCCAGCTTCCCCCCATATTATTTTACTGTACTGTATTTTCAGACTGGGGTTGACCCTGGGTAACTAAAACTACAGAAAGTAAAATAGTAGCTAAGGGGAGACTACTGTAGAAATCTAGGGGGGGGGACATCACTAAAAAAGAGAAAGATGGTGGAAAGGGACAAGAAGACACTGCCAATAATAATATCTGTGCCACAATAATGCTCGAAGGTGAACGGGTTCAACCCAGGCCTCAGGGACTGGGTTGTTTGTTTGTTTGGTTGGTTGGTTGGTTTTTTTTCCTGGAATTGGGAATTGAACTCAAGGGCATTCTACCTCCAAGCTACATTCTCAGCCCTTTTAATTTTTATATTTTATTTTAAAACAGGGTCTCAATAAGTTGCTGACGGTCTTGCTGAGTTGCTGAGGCTCGCCACAAACCTGCAATCCTCCTGTCTCAGCCTGCCAAGTACTGGGATTACAGGTGTGCACCACTGCGCCTGACTCAGTGCATTTTTCTGCTTTCTCCCCAAACTGCCTTTAGTGTCTGATAAATGCTCACAGCCCAAGCTTAGCCAGCAGATGCCCACCAGAGCCCCCCAGCACCTCCACCTTCACAGGACTCTTCTTCCCCTTGTACATAGTTAAGCACTCTACTTCTAACTCAATTACGGCTCTATTATGTCACGGTACAATTAGAGGCCAAGGTGCCTTATCTGAAAGCCTCGGGGCCAGATGTGTTTTGGAATGCAGAATGCTGCAGCTTTCAAAAAGATAGTGCATTTGCTCCATACTTCATTTAAAATTCTGGAGGATCCGAGGGCAGCACCCTGTAACCCAACCTATTAACACTTATGCAACTGAATACATGAATATTCAGACTCACTGGGGAAAAGATGACTGTGAATATCTCCCACCCCTTCAGGTCAGGTCTGCAGCCAAAAGAGTTGCCGTGAACTTTCAGTCTGTACAACTTGTGAATTTTCCAGGCACCTGTAAGGACTGGGGAACGTACTGACTCACCGTTCGGTCCCACCGAACTGAACCATAAATCCACCAGCCATAAAATCCGAGGTCTCAGTACAATGTCCAGCTTAGCCGTGAATGATGTGAAAGCTGAAGTATAGAAGCATCAAAAGGGATGCCCGCTCTGTCCCCAAAGCGCTGTCCTCCTTGGGGCAACCGGCTGATAAAGGCACACGGGTGGGCAAACTTTTCACCAGGGTGCCAGGGAGGAAGCAGCTCTCCGTGTTGCACACTGATGGTCTTGGTAGCAACTAGTAATTTCTGTCTTCCCAGAATGAAAGCAACCCAAGGAGATATGTAGATGAGTGGACCTGGCTGTATTTCCATAAAAGGTTATTTACAAGAGGAGGGCTGGAGTTCCCCACAAGTCATGCTTTGGTTTGGGGGGTGTTTTATTTTGTTTTTGTTTCATTTTGGTACGGGGATTGAACCCAGAGGCATTCTATCTTTAAGTTACACTCCTAGCCCTTTTTAAATTTTATTAATTAATTAATTAATTTTTGTGTGTGTGTGTGGTACTGGGAATTGAACTCAGAGATATTCTACCTCTGAGCTACCTCCCCAGACTCATTTTATTTCTTCTTTAGAAATAGGGTCTCACTAGATTGCTGAAAGCCTAACTAAATTGCTGAGGCTGTCCTCAAAACTGTGATCCTCCTGTCTCAGTCTCCCAAGTACTAGGATTACAAGTGTGTGGCACCACACCCAGCTATGGGCCTCCCTAAATTGCTGAGGCTGGCCTAGAACCTGCAATCCTCCTGTCTTAGCCTCCTGAGTCCTGAGATTCCAGGTGTGCACCACCATGCCCTGCTACGAGCCATGTTTTCTGAACCCTGAACTAGTCCATGCAAGTGCCTTACCCAATCAGGATGCAATCTGCAAACACTTACTAAGGGCCCCCACCTTGAGCTGGGCACTGTCCCTGGTGCTGAAAATCCAACTGAACACAAGTTTCCGCCCCTCATAAAGCATACCTTTCAGCTCCTTCTAGAATTAAATTAAATTCTTAAGGTTGTCTCAACTCTCTGATTCATTATGCTTTTGTAAAAGTGGGCTTATATGAACTCCATTTTTGCTTTTTTGTGGTGCCGGAGATTGAACCCAGGAGTGCTCTACCACTGAGCTACACCCACAGCCCAATCTTATTTTTCATTTCACAAGATGGTCTTGCTAAGTCACTAAGGCTGGCCTCAAATGTGTGATACTCTAGTCTCAGCCTCCCAAGTACTGGGATTATGGGTGTGCACCACAGCATCCAGCTCATTTTTAAAATAACTATAGACTTATTGCAAACAATATGCAGAGACTGGAAGTGTCCCATAGTTTCTAGTATGTGATCCCAACCCCACCGAGATGGCAATATCATTATAGCAGCTTGGTGCATCCATGTTCAGAGTTCGTTTGTTTATTTTCTAACTTTTTTTTATTTAAAGGAGAATAGTTCTTTGTTTTTCAACTGTATCTTTCATAATTGTTCATTTTTAAATGGAATTTGCTAGCTTGTAAAAGGTTATAAACTTTGTGAAGTCATATTGTTTTGTTTTGCCCAGTGGCCAGCAAACTTTTATGTAAAGGGTCTGATGGTAAGTTGTTTTTTTTTTTTTTTTTTTTTTTTGCGGTACTGGAGATTGAACTCAGGGGCGTTCTACCTCCGAGCTATACCCCCAGCCCTATTTTTTATTCTTTTATTTTTTTGAAACCGAGTCTCACTAAGTTGCGGAGTGCCTCACTAGGTAGCTGAGGCTGACCTCGAACCCGGATCCTCTGGTCTCAGCCTCCCGAATGCTGGGATTACAAGCGTGCGCCACCACGCCCGGCTTGATGGTAAGTATTTTAAGCAACTACTCAGTCTGGTTAACTGTAGTGCAAATGCAGCCAAAGAAAACATGAAAATGAATGTATGTGTTCCAATAAAACTTTATTGACAAAAATAAGCAGCAGTGCAAGGAGTCCCATGAACCCTGGCTTGCCAATAGTTTACTTAGTCTGCATCTTTGTGCATGTGGAACTGGGGATTGAACCCAGGGATACTCTACCTCTGAACTGCACCCCCAGCCGTATTTTATTTTGAAACAGGGTCTTGCTAAGTTGCTGAGGCTGGTCTTGAACCTGGGATGGAGAATCGCAGTAATTCTTAGTCTCCCAAGTACTGTGATTACAGCCATGTGCCACCATGCCCAGTTTAGTTTACATCTTTTTTTATCTTTCTCAGAACTTCCCAATCTTG
>PVLC010036028.1:0-16010 GCA_004027655.1 Graphiurus murinus
GGGAGAAAATATAATACTTTTCCAAGTTAAATAGAAGTCCAGTGTTATAAATAATATTGCATAAGTGACGTGGCCAATATCTCAATCTTTCAGTCTTTTTCTTTTGGTTGCTGAAATTGGAGATAAAGGATATTCCAATCTGTATTATAAGAAGAACGATGGAATTAGAAATTTCATCCATAGGGAAGGGTCAGTTATAAAATTCCTTTAACAACCTTTCCTGCAGCCTGTAGGAGAGAGAGAGAGAGACTATGTCTTGCAGTTATAGGGGGGAAAATATGTGTTTGAGACTCATGCATATGTATATTAAATCACATATTAGAATAAACGTCAGATCAATTTTCCTCTTGTCTGCTTAACATGCAGTAAAGTAAATGGCCCATAAGAAAGAAAGAAAGAAAAAGAGAAAGAAAGAAAGTCTCCTTTTAATAAGCAAGGCTTCGAATATGCAAACATTTTGATAGTTAACAGGGTGGATTATAAAGAATTTGATACACATTTTTTTTTTGCAGGGGGAATACTGGGGATTGAACCCAGGGATGTTCTTTGTCTGCAAGCTATACCCCAGCCCTTTTTATTTTTTATTTTGAGAGAGTCTTGCTAAATTGCAGAGTCTGACCTCAAACCTGCCATACTCCTGTCTCAGCCTCCCACACCTGGGATTACAGGTGTGCACCACCACGCCTGCCTTCGCTTGCTTTTAATCTTTCACAGGAAACTGAATATCGTTTGTGTTTGAGGGGAAAAAAAACTATCTTCATCGATTTTTCAGATCTTTCTGAATAGTGGCCTTTTCAAAAGCAACGAATACATAAACATTTCAGACTTTTAAAAAATATTTTGTCTTCATGCTTCTTGTGCTGTATTCTGCTTTTTATTTATTTATTTATTTTTTCCTATGTGGCTGGAGGAAATAATATTCCAGAATGGTAAGAGATTTTTCAAGATTTCCAAGGCTGGGTTTCTTCTGTGGACACGGATGATTTGAAGCTTTGTTCTTTTGGTTTGTTGTCTCTGCACTTGGGGAAATTGCACCTTTTTTTTTTTTTTTTTTTAAGGAAAATAGAAAACTTGCAGTTTTCCTAAAGTGGCTTTTCTGTATCTCCAAACCCTGGAAAAGTCCAATTTTCAAGGGTAAATTGCACCCAGGGTCCTAGTCTTGAGCCCAATTTCCTGCATTATTTGGAGAACCCTGCACGGGGGTCCAGCCGTCTTCCATCCTGAACCCCAGGTGCGACCTTTGGTGCGGGATCCAATTCAGCATTAATTGTTTTAGAAGTGTTTTTTTTTCCTAGTGTATCAGTTTGGAACAGGCTTGTTTATCAAAGACCGCTGGACCGTGTAATTCACCATCTACCTAAAATTACTTAAATGGCTTTCTTTCAAAATAGTAAGGTTTTAAAAGATGGTTATTTAATTACAAAGTAACCATGGGAGAGACAGATAAGCTTAATAGACCATTTTATTTCATGGGTAATACCACCTGGGGCGCAACAGGCAATTTTTTTTTCTTTTTTTAAATGTGTGTGTGTGTGTGATGATAAGACCATTAATTTATACCCTTCTTTTCTGAGGTTGGCTATTCAACTAAAACTTTCAATCTTCTGTTTTCTCCTTCCCTCCCTCCCTCTCTTCCTCCTTCTTTCTTTCCTTCTTTTTTTTTTTTTTTCAGGGAGATAGATGCTATTCTCTACAAAGCAGAAAGACCAAGAATTGAAACACCTGGTCCTGAGTTTATGACAAATATCAGTTCAACTTCTTACTTTATCCAAAGTACAAGGAATCTAATTTAAACAGGTTGAAACAAGGCAACAAAAATGTAATGCTTGGTGGTGCTCAAGTATTCAGGGAGAAGAGTGGGCTGCAGGTCTGGCTGGATCCAGGGATTCATCAGGACATGGTTTATCTTTTTTATTTGGTGCATTGTAATTATACATCACATTGCAGTATAAAATGACAGGAACATACATGCACACGAATCTTGGAGCGTTCCCTCCAGGTCCTACCCTCTCCCTGTACATGTCCCTGAGATTGGAATTGTATCCAAAAGGACATAATTTACCTTATCTTTCAATTCTTGCCTTCTCTTCTGTCATCCTAACAGTCAGGCTGTTCCCCCACGAGGCAGCTCTGGCCTCGAGTCCCTCCAGGTTTCTACCGGCAACAACAAAACATATGTTTTTTTTTGCTGTTTTTATTTTTTATTATTGGTGCATTGTAATCACACATCTTTGTTAGGTACAAGCTGGTCAAGGCATACATGCACACGTTCCTCATTTAACCTTTCCCCAATTCCTGCCCCTCTCCCTCCCCTGCCCTCTTTCTCAAGTTCAATTTAGTGACTGACTTTGATATGTTTGTGAAAGTCCATCATGCGCATTAGGGTGTCCCCCCCATCACCTTCCATTAAGTCAAATTCTTTGTTCACCTAAGGTTTCTCCTTCTTCATCTAGAGTCCCTCTTATGACCCACTTTCTCCCTAGCTTCCACATATTAGGGAGAGCATACGATTTTTTACTTTTTGTGACCGACTAATCTCGCTTAGCATAATGTTTTCCGGTTCCATCCATTTCCCTGCAAATAACATGATTTTGTTGTTCTTTATGGCTGAGTAAAATTTCATGTGTACATATCCCATAGTTTTGTAATCCATTCATCTGTCGATGGACATCTTGGCTGGTTCCACAGTTTGGCAATTGTGAATTGTGCAGCTATAAACACAGATACACGTGTGTCGGTCTGATAGTTTCGTTTCCATTCTTTTGGGTAGATACCCAGAAGTGGTATTGCTGTATCATATGATAGGTTCATTCCCATTCATCTGAGGATCCTCCGTACTGTTTTCCAAAATGGTTGCACTAATCTGCAACCCCACCAACAATGTATTAAGGTTCTCACTTCTCCACACCCTTGCCAGCATTTGTTGTTGTTTGTGGGTTTTTTTTGTTTTTTTTTTTTGTTTTTTGCAGAACTGGGGATTGAGCTCAGGGGCATTCTACCTTCGAGCTATACCCCCAGCCCTATTTTTTATTCTTTATTTTGAAACTGAGTCTCACTAAGTTGTGGAGTGCCTCACTAGGTAGCTGAGGCTGGCCGCAAACCCGGATCCTCCGGTCTCAGTCTCCCGAATGCTGGAATTACAAGCGTGTGCCACCACGCCCGGCTGTTGTTTGTGTTTTTGATGATTGCCATTCTGATTGGGATTAGGTGAAATCTCAAGGTAGTTTTGATTCCCATCTCTCTGATTGCTAATGATGTTGAACATTTCCTCATACATTTATTGGCCACTCATATATTTTGTGAAGTGTCTATTTAGATTATTTGCCCATTTTTAATTGGGTTATCAAAACATATCTTTTGTCCAAAGGTCTTACCAAGCCCTGGATGCATTCTGCTTGCCTTCAGGGTGGGCGCAGAGGGGCCGGGCTGGGCTTTCTGGCTCAGCCTCTCTTAGACATCGAGCTGATGGCTGTGTCTACAGAGGGGACGGGGCACACAGTCACAGAGTTCAGCGTTCCTGCTGCCCCGCCATGCCTGCGTTCAACTGCGGCTTTTGCAAATGTTATCAAGAAATCATTCCAGAGTTTTAGGATGATGTCACTGGGGGAATTAGAGATTTGGCAAGTCCCCCCTTCCCAAACTGACAGGCCCCTGCCTGGTACGGACGGCAGCACACATCACCAAACGCCTCCAGTGCGACGTCTCCGGAGGCAAGCAGGCTGCGTGCTTCTTGCAGGAAACTGGGACTTCTATGAGCTGTATGCCTCAGAGCGCCTCGTCCTGTCCCTGAAGGCCACCAGGGTCGTTCCCTGTGGAGCTGCGAGAGGTCAGTCCAGCCTCTGGCAGACCAGCCCCTTCCTTGATTTGGGTAAAGCACCCGCTCACAGCTCACGAAGGATTTGCAAATACAGCGCATGCCTGTAGCCACCAGGGAGAGGAGTATGGGGGCTCCTTGAAAGATTAAAAATAGAATTACCATATGGTGCAGCAATCCCGCTTCTGTCTATATTCAAGGGAAATGAAATCAGCATGTCGAAGAGAGAGCTGCCACCACCGCACTTGCTGCAGCGCTGTTCACAAGAGCAAAGAGGGAATCAATGTAAATGGTCATCGATGGATGCATGGATAAAGCCAGGGGGTGTATGCATGCCCTGGAATATTACTCAGCCTTGAAAAGGAAGGAGATCCTGGCATTTTCAATAATGTGCACGAATCTGGAGGATGCTAAAATAAAGAATCCGGGCATAAATAAGCAGATACTGCATGATCTCACTTGCTTATGGAATCTAAAACAGTGAATTCACAGAAGCAGAGAATCTGTGGTAGCTTCCAGGGGCTGGCGAGGGAGGAATAGATGTTGGTCAAAGGGCACAAGCTCTCATTTATGCAAGATGAGAACTAAGCCGGGCATAGTGGTGCACGCTTCTAATCCCAGTACTTGGGAGGCTGAGACCGGAGGATCCAGGTTCACGGCCAGCCTCAGCTACCTAGTGAGGCACTCTGCAACTTAGTGAGACCCGGTTTCAAAATAAAGAATAAAAAACAGGGTTGGGGGTATAGCTCAGAGGTAGAATGCACCTGGGTTCAATCCCCAGTACTGGGAAAAAAAAAAAAAAAAAAAGAACTCGAGGTCTCCTGCACCTATGCCGCCCAGGGTTAACAACGGGGTCCTATGCTCTCAAACGGAGTTAGGAGGGCAGTTCTCATGCAAAACAACACTTACCTGGGGATGACTGGACTGTACATGTGTCCAAGTTAATCTTGATGCATGTGTTAAACACGTGCCATGATCCGTATTCCCATTTTACCTCAAAGCTGAGGAAAAGAGATTCCTGGTGGCGGGGCCTGGCCCCCAGTCCTAGCCTGGCAGAAGCTGGGCAGGCCCCCTCTGGGGTGCGCACTAAGGGTTCATGGACCGGCCGGCCCCGCTTCTCTGTCCCTCTGCTCACCCCATCCAACTTGTTTTTATGGTGAGTTTATTAGTAGCAAATTCCTCGCTCTTTTTCGTGAAGAGCTAGAAAATTATTTTTGATGGCCATCCTTTTTGTTTATATCTTCAATATTGAGTTTTCTTCTCTCTCAATTTTTTTTACCCTAAATTGTTCTTCATATGTCTTCTAAAGAATAAGGTCCTTTTTCTTTTTCTTTTTTTGGGGAGTGGTACTGGACATTGAACCCAGGGGCATTCTACCTCTGAACTACAATCCCATCCTGTTTTGTTTTTTATTTTGAAACAGGGTCTCCCTAAGTAGCTGAAGCTGGTCTTGAACCTGTGACCCTCCTGTCTCAGCCTCACAAGAGCTGGGATAATGCACCACTATGATGTCATACCACTAAGAAAGAAAGAGTTATGTCAATGAATTATGTCGATTGCAATTTTGAGACATTGGATAGATAATACATCCCATTTTCTTTAATATTAAAATGTGAATGTTCATGAAATAAATTATCATAGTTCAGAAGATAGGATTCCCTAGTTTTTGTTTTGTGTCTCTGTCTGATGTCTCTCTCTAGCTCTTCTGTGAGTTCTTTGAGGACATGGAACATGGTTTGTATTTCTATAAACATGGTGGGGCCCACCTTTAATTCCAGAGCAGAGTAGTTGGTGTGTAGAGAAGAAATGCACTGTAAATAGAATTTTAGTGGTGAGATCTGATGTCACGGTGACTTATGGCACCATTATTATATTTTGGACATGAAAGATCTATATATTTGGGAGGAAACTGGGAAAAGATACCATGGCCAACTTTGCATTCAAAAAAATTTTGGGGGGGAGATGATTTTAGAATTCTAGAATAGTTTCTATGTTCCCATACAGCCTGCACACAATACCCTTATGCTAACATCTTATGTAACCATAGAATACTAGTCAAGAAAGTAACCTTGGTATATTCATATTAACTAACGGACATCATTTCTTTGGAACTCACTTTTCCCACTAATGTGCTTTTATGGTTCATGGTCCAGTCCACAATATTTATTGTGGTCCTGGAGTTTGTAACCAGGGGCATTCTTCTACTTCTCAGCTTCAACCCCAGCTCTATTTTTTTTGAAACAGGGTCTCACTAAGGTGCTGAAGACCTTGCTAAGTGGCTGAGGCTGGTCTTGAATCTGAATTCCCCGTGTGTGTGTGTGTGTGTGTGTGTGTGTGTGTGTGTGTGTGTGTAGTAATGGAACCCAGGGGCATTCTGCCTCTGAGCTATATCACCAACCCTATTCTAATCTTTTAGTTTTTGAAACAGGGTCTCACTAAGTTGCAGAGGGCCTCACTAAATTGCTGAGGCTGGCCTTGAACCTGCAATCCTCTTGTCTCAGCTTCCCAAGTACTGGGATTATAGCCTCCCAAGTACTGGCCACATTTTATTTTTTTTTATTTATTTTTTAAATTTTTTATTGTAGTAACTCATGCAATATAGCATACATCTTTGTTAAGTACAAATTGTTAACAACATATTTGCACACAATTCTCATTTGACCCCTTCCCCGATTCCCTCCCCATTCCCTCCCCCTCCCTCCCCCTAAGGTTCACTTCAGTGAGTGACCTTGATATGATTGTGTAGGTACATCATGTGCACATTTTATTTAGTAGTTGAGTATCCTGTAATATAGCTCCCTCTATTAATTTATCATGGCTCCTTTCCTATAATATACGATAGTAATGTGTTATAGTTCATCTACGCCCATTTTTGGAGGTACCTCGTGCTGAGTGTCCCTGAGCCTTGGTGGTTTCTGAGGTGTAAATTGGACTCATTCCTACGTTTCCAGCCTGTTTACTAATGATTAACCTTTCTTGCCTATTGGAATTTAGCATCCAAAAGTTTGCATCCTTGGTGCCTGCTCCTTCAGTCTTTGCCATTGTGGATTTATGCCTTTAAAAGCTGATTTATTCTTCTTTTGGAAGGGGTCAAAGCAACTGCTTTCATTCAATCTGTGATGTTTAACCCATAAAAATTCACTGAAGTTTTATGGGCTCATTTGAATAATTTAAATTTCTATAGGCATGGTTATAATCCGGGACAAACTTTAAACTTTGGAATGCCAATGAAGGAGATTTAGAGTTTTGTTCTGCCCCTTAAAATTACTCGCTGGCTTTTGATATCTAGAGTCACTGGAGACAAGCACAAATTCTTGGTGACAAATGTCTTTTTTGTTGTTGTTGTTTTATGTTAGTACGTCTGGATGAAGGCTAAGGATTTTGTGGGATGAGAGACAGATGGGGAAAAAAGAAAACCAGAAAGGGGAGACCTAGAGCCGGGTGTGATGGCGCACCCCTGGAGTCCTGGTGCTTGGGAGGCTGAGACAGGAGGATCACAGATTTGAGGCCAGCCTCAACAACTTAGGCCCTCAGCAACTTAGTGAGACTCTGTTTCAAAATGAAAAAATAAAATAGGGTTGAGGGTGTAGCTCAGAGGTAGAATACCCCTGGGCTCAATCCCCAGCACCACACACACACCCCAACCCAGTAGGGAAATAATAAATAGCAGACACCTCCTGTTTAGCTTGGTCAGTGAAAAGAATGCCCTTCTCACGTTGACAATTCAAATTATTACTCTGTGCCTGCATTCTCTTTGCATTTTATGTTTATCACAATGGTGATCACATTAGTTGTCATTCAGCCCATAGAAAATGATATGCAGGATTGGGGTGTGATTTGCAAGTCAAAGACTAAATCAATTCATCCTGAAGGATTATATCCTTTCTATTTACAAAATTGAAATTAAGCCCCGGGTTTAGCATACATGTCAATATTTGTATTATTTTGTGATGGGGAGAGAGGGAGAGATGGAGAGAGAGAAGGAGGGAGGGACAGAGAGAGGGAGGGAGAGAGAGAGAGAGAGAATGAACACAAAGAAAAATTTATATCATTAAGTGTGGTTAACATACCCTTGGATTATAAGGCTCCCCATTGGGTTTAATTTCACATTCAGCATTTTAATTCCTTAAAGCTGTACAGAATTTTGCTGTCTTCCTCATTTTTATCCTAAAAATAATCAACTTTCTTTTTTTTTTTTTTTTTTTTTTGCGGTACTGGGGATTGAACTCAGGGGCATTCTACCTCCGAGCTCTAACCCCAGCCCTATTTTTTATTCTTTATTTTGAAACAGGGTCTCACTAAGTTGCAGAGTGCCTCACTAGGTAGCTGAGGCTGGCCGCGAACCCGGATCCTCGGGTCTCAGCCTCCCGAATGCTGGGATTACAAGCGTGCGCCACCACGCCCGGCTCTAAACTTTCTTAAAAGTTATTTTTTAGGTTGGCATTATTACATTTATTAAAATAATGCTATGGGTTAATAGAAACAGCAAAGAATTTTTTATTTTACTGTGAAGTCAGAAGTTTTTCTTACTTTTACAAGTAATGCTTGTTCACGAAAGCAAAGAAATGAAGAAAAATACCAAATGACTAAGGAAAGATGATTAAGTGATGCATAAAGAAGAGAGGCTGGGTACCAGGCAGGGACCAGGAACAGGGGCTCTGCCCAGCGGAGAGTCTGGAAATTGGCCGACTCCCTCGAGGTTGGGGTTGGTGAAGGGCGGACCTACCCTGTGTGTGTTTGGTTGAAGTATGAACTTTTTATTTGGATATTTAAGTGAGTCCTGGAGGTAGTCTTCCTTCTTTTGCACTTTCACGATTTTTCGAAGTAGCAAGAAATCTTTATTTATTTATTTGATATTGGAAATTGAACCCAAGGGCATTCTATCTCCAAGCTACACCCACCAGCTCTATTTTATTCTTTATTTTGAAACAGGATCTCACTAAATTGCTGAGACTGGCCATGAACTTGTGATCCTCCTGTTTCAGCCTCCCAAGTACTGGGATTATAGGCATGCGCCACTAAAGTAGCAAGAAATCTTGCAGAAGCCTAAATGGTATTATGAAAATTGTAGTGCTGGATTTCAGTCTGTTCCTCAGTTGTCTAGAGATCTTGACTCCAGAATCCTTTCATAAATTTGAAATGTCGGCATTTCACTCCCTCTAGGATGGAAGTTGTTTTCATCAAGACTACAAACTGTAAAGTAATGATTTGTTTTTAGAAATGAATCTCAGCCGGGCGTGGTGGCGCACGCTTGTAATCCCAGCATTTGGGAGGCTGAGACTGGAGGATACAGGTTCATGGCCAGCCTCAGCTGGTTAGTGAGGCACTCCGCAACTTTGTGAGATCTTGTTTAAAAATAAAGAATTAAAAAATAGGGCTGGGGGTGTAGCTCGGAGGTAGAAGGCCCCTGGGTTCCATCCCCAGTACAAAAAAAAAAAAAAAAAGAAATGAATCTAGCAACTTTGACTACCAGGTGGGGTCTCCTGGCTGCCGATGGCAGGCATCTTATATTTCCTTCCTACTGGACATTTCGCCTTAAAAATGCACCCTCCAGGCAGGCAGTGGTGCCTGTTTGTCATCCCAGTACTTGGGAGGCTGAGACAGGAGGATTGCAGGTTTGAGGTCCGTCTCAGCAACTTAAATGAGACCTTCGGCAATTTAGCAAGACCCTGTTTCAAACCTCTCCCCAACCCAACAAAAAATAAAAAAAACTACCAGGGGTATAGCTCAGAGGTAGAATACCCCTGGGTTCAATCCCCAGTACCAAAAGAAAAAAAAAAAGAAGTCCCCTTCTGGTCTTAGAATTTTTAAAAACTTGCTCCAAAGTGTCACAAGAGCTTGGGTGCCATCCTCACCACACTGGCCGGGGTTCCCATGTGTGAAGTTGTCTCTGGGGCGTTTCCACATGGTCAGAAGGTCCCCAACAAAGACACCTGTGAGAGTAAGCAGAACCAAAACACCACTTAGCTCCTGAGGACAGAGTCCAGGAGGGAGGCAGTGGTGACTGGCGGCACTGACGTGGCCACCCCCCCCATGTGACGAGGTGCCCTTGGATGGTGGCATCTGTAGCAGAAGCCACCGGAAAGGAGGAGGCTCTTGGTTCCTTTCTTTTTCCATGCAGCACCTGTCTAGCCGCACAATGTCTGGGGCGTACGCCCCTTACTACAGCCAGTGAACAATCATGCTGTCTGTCCCTCTGTGTTACTAAGAGCCGAAAGGTTACCTCTCAGAGTGGAAAGGTTGCCGGTGTTTATCCCCCCCCCCCCAAAGGGCATGAGATAAAATTCCCGTGACTCTGCTGAGGCCACACCAGCTTCTAGGAAGTCTCTTTTGAATATGCTTTTTAAAGAATTTTTTATTTTTTTTGTGGTACTGGGGATTGAACTCAGGGGCATTCTACCTCCGAGCTACACCCCCAGCCCCATTTTTTATTCTTTATTTTGAAACAGGGTCTCACTAAGTTGCAGAGCGCCTCACTAGGTAGCTGAGGCTGGCCGCGAACCCGGATCCTCTGGTCTCAGCCTCCCGAATGCTGGGATTACAAGCGTGCGCCACCACGCCCGGCTTGAATATGCTTTTGTTGATGCACCATGGTGTAATGAGGTTCAAAGTGACACAGACACACACACAGCGCCTGGGGTCTTTGCTCCACATCCCCGCTAACTCCTCTCCTCCCTCCCACGCGTGGGTGAGATTAGTAGCGAGGACTCCGTATGTAAACATGACATTCTCTGAACTCAATCCTCCATTCCCCCAAGCCCCTTCCCCTATTCTACTGGTTTTCCTTCTTTATCTGAAGTCCTTTGTTTCCTGTTTTCTCTCTAGCTTCCACATATGAGAGGAAACAGACCACCGTTGGCTTTCTGTGGCTGGCTGGCCTCATTAGCGTGCAG
The DNA here is from genome assembly GCA_004027655.1 of Graphiurus murinus. Lineage (NCBI taxonomy): Eukaryota > Metazoa > Chordata > Mammalia > Rodentia > Gliridae > Graphiurus > Graphiurus murinus. The sequence goes on from PVLC010036028.1 coordinate 10,708, forward strand.
TGTTCCCTAGGTCCATCCACTTTCCTGCAGATGACATCATTTTGTTGTTCTTCGTGGCTGTGTGAAATTCTGTCGTGTGTGCGTGCTCCGGCTCCTGTTAGTTCTGAGTCACCGATGGGCACGTTTCTCTCTCTCTCTCATTCTAGTGCAATGACTGCCCGTCTCTTGCCTGCGTTTCCATCTTGCCTGGCCATGGCTTTTGAGAAACACTCCTTCCTTCTCCTCCAACTGTGTGGCTTGAGAAGGTATCAGAGTTCAGCGCCGGGAGAGCCCCCCAGCTGTGTTGTTTGTTTGTTTTGGTATTGGGGAGTGAACACAGGGGCATTCCACCTCTGAACTCCACATGTCCACCTCTTTTCATTTTGAAACAAGATCTCACTAAGTTGCTGAAGCTGGCCTTAAACCTGCGATCCTCCTGTCTCAGCCTCCTAAGTACTGGGATGACAGGTATGCACCAACATGCCAGGTGGGTTCTTCATTTGAATCTTGCCACGTGGCCAGACAAGGACCAGGCGCTTTTAAATGGACCACAGAAACATCTCCTATAGCGGATTTTTACCCTCGCTGCCTTCTGTTGAAGTTTTTTTTTTTTTTTTTTTTGCATACTATCCTGCTGCCCTGGCAGGGTTTCACACCTATTCACATCTCTGCAAATCAACAAGGCTGCTGGCTCCTTTTCCTGCTAACTTACACAGATGGTATCCCGTGTGCTATCTGCTTAAAGAATCAACATCAGTGCTCACATTCTTTTGTATCCATCCAGAACTACATTTTTCTTTCCTTTTGTCTTTTGGGGAGGAAATTTTGTATACTTTTCTCGGTGCCTTGTAGTCTCACATCATAATGAAGTTCAGAGGGATAGAGACAGACTCGCACACAGCACTTGATGCTTTCCCGCCTACCCCTCCATACAGGATATCAAGATTGGCACTGATAATTACATATACGTATATAACTTCAGTAGAGAAGTGTTTCCTTCATTACTTCTCCCTCTCCCCCACTCACTCCCCTCCCTGACTCCACTGAAGTTTCTCCTTCTTTATCTAAAGTCCGTCTCATGTCTCAATTACTCCCCAGCTTCCACATATGAGAGAAAACACATGACCCTCCACTCTCTGTGACTGGCTAATCTCCCTTAACACCATGTTCCCCAGGTCCATCCATTTTCCTGCAAACGACATCATTCTGTTCTTCTTTATGGCCGAGCAGAATTCCATTGTGTGCATAGTCCACAATTTTGTAATCCGTTCATCTGTTGATGGACACCTAGGTTGACTCCATAGTTTGACTCTTGTGATGCACAGCTATGAACATGGATATGGAGGTATCCTTATAATATTCTGGTTTTCATTGGGGAAGAACTTGACTGGGGAATTTGCTAATGCTGCTCATTTGAGTAAAAAAAAAAAAATTCCACATTTATGTTCTCAATGTTCTGTTGGGAATGGCCCCAGTAATTCACACCCTGACTTTCAGGATACACAGGACTTTATTTCCATTGCTAAGAGGAAGGTTATTTAAAAAATATTCTCACCTAATGAAAGTCTAATTATTTCTTTTGTTGCATGTGATTTTGCAATTTTAGAAATCTTTTAAAACTCATAAGGGACTGAGTGTTCTGAAACACTCTCTCGCCCTTCAAAAATCTCTGTTCTTTTGAAAACCCAGAGCGAGCACCTCTGTATGCATCCTTATTAAATGTGCCTGATCGTGCATTTCCACAGAGGGAGCCTACCTTTTGTCTTTTTTTCTATCAGCAGTTCATTCCTTGAGACTGAAAATATCAAACCCTGCATAAGAATATCAGGGCTTTTAAAAATGTATTGCCTCCTTATAAATTCTAATTTTTCGAAACAGGCATTTATTAATGGAAACGAGTATGGCTTTGCATTGGTGTTTAGAATGTGCATTGACTTTATAGTTTGGGAGTTTTTTTTTTCAAAAATATGTGTTTTTTTGGTTCATTATAGTGTCATCATCATCATGTATGTCACCTTATTTATGGTGAAGAAAGTATATGCAGAAGGAAAGAATGGCTTAACATAGCTCACCTCTATAGAGACACACCAGATAGTTCAGGAGCAGAAAGAGCTTTGTCAAAGTATGAACAAGGATGCTGGGTGTGGTGGCACATGCCTGGCCTGTCATCCCAGTACTTGGGAGACTGAGTCAGGAGGATAGCAGATGTGAGGCCAGCCTTAGCAACGTAGCAAGACCCTCAGCAACCTAGCAAGACCCTATTTCAAATAAAATAAAATAAAGTAATAAAATAAAAAGGGGCTGGGGGTGTGTAGCTCAGACGGAGAATGTCTCTGGGTTCAATCCCCAGTACTACAAAAAATAGGGGGGCAAACCAGGAATGATGGGGCACCCCTGCAATCCCAGTACTTGAGAAGCTGAGACAAGAGGATCACAGATTGGAGGCCAGCCTCAGCAATTTAGGAACACCTTTAGCAGCTTAGCAAACCTTGTTTCAAGATAAAAAATAAAATAGGACTGGAGGTATGGCTTGGAGGAAAAATGCCTCTGGGTTCAGTCTCCAGAAAAAAAAAGTTACAGGAGCAAAGGCTTTTGACTTGAAGGTTGGAGTAAACTTGATTACTGTCTCTTCTTGTTATACTAAGTAGCGAGCGCTTGCAACTTAGTTGCTACAACATCTTTGGTTACAAGTCAAAATGTTACAGTGGCAAGTACTTTCTTTTTTCTTCTTTGTGGTGCTGGAGGTTGAACCCAGAGGCAGATTGAACCCTGGGTTCAATCCCTAGTGAGTCAGAGAGAGAGAGAGAGACCGACCCCCCCCAACAGTAGTTTATGAATGTCCTGTACTCAGTCCAGAGAAGCACACATGAGTCCGGGTGGGGCTGCACAGGTCTACACTCATGAGAAAGTGGCACATTTGGGAGATAACTCACAGAAGAAGACGCAGATCATCCAGCAGGAGCTGTTAGAGGCCAGCTGTGCAGTGTGAAGAGGCCAGAGTGACCTTTGTCCCACAGGACGATGGGATGGCCTTGTCTGAATCATTCTTTGGGCTGACAAGGAATATTTGGTCCCTGCAAGCTGCTGCCCAGGGATAAACAGGGGCTGTGCCTGGCTTTTGATAAAGCAGGGTGGCCTGGTCAGGGGCCCTTATCTGTAGAAACAGGTAGGAGGCAGAACTTAGGGTTAAGTCGTTTGAGACCCTTTTGATTTTCCAAGATCAAAGGAACCCATAGTATTGGGCCTTAATTTTACAGCTTGCTCCCAACCTGTTCAGAGAATAAAAGGCAATTTTAGCGATGGAAATAGGTGGCATTAGAAAAAGAAGCTGGAGAGGAAGGCCCATAATAAATAAATCAAGTAGGGGCGATCCACCTCATTTGTTTGGCAGCATACTTTTTTATTGTGATATTTCATCTCTCCATGGTGGTAAGCACGATTTGCATAACAAGGCTCCAATCAATGGCGATTCTTACACAAACCAAAGAAATTTTTGGCCCTCCCCCCCCTTTCTTTCCCCTAGTTGATCATTCATGTTGGCATTCCTTGCGACTATGTAAACAGATTCCTTCATCTCGATTCAGTTCAAAGCATGAAAACTATTGATGAGCAATTAATTGGCATTCATTATAGGATGAATGAGAAGCCAACGTGATTAAGTCGATTGTTACCAGGAGCTGAAGATTTCTTTTGCATTTAATAATAAAAAAAAACAACCCAGCATGATAAATGTGAACCTAATAAAAGCCTGGAAGCTGAGATGAAGCCTGTATTTTCCACTCTTTCTCCGCTTTCAGCTGCAAACAAGAACCTACAGACTGAGGGAGAAGGGTACAGCTAGCAGTCAACCACACCTCCAGCCTGCCTTTCCTCCTCTGTGCACTTTAGTTGAAGTCTGTGCAGGAGGCAGAGGGTCGTCCACAGCCAACAGGCCACTTTGCTCTTGACACCCCATTACCCCAGCACAAAGCCGCACTTGTAAATTAACACGTTTACGAATGCCATAGTTCTCTGTGACTAGTACAATGTGTAATGGTGTTTTTGCATAGACCAGCAGTATGTATTTAGAAAATGTCAGTATTGACTGCATTTTGCAATTCAGTTTCTGTTAATTGTGTTGGTGTTTCTTCTGAGTTTTTCGTGTCCTTGGAAGGCCCTGATCTTGTACATTAATGATAACTGGTGTGGAAGAAATTGTGTGTGTAGATGATAAGGTACACAGATGGCAAGGAAAGGGCCTCATAGAGCCAAATGAATTGATAACAGGCAGCATTTGCATATTCAAATATAACTTTATTTTTAAAAATTTTGGTGTTGGCATCTCCTCTTCATCATCCTGTAGCCATGGCCCAACCAGGAAGCTGCTTTTCCAGGGGCAGGTGCAGCCATGGCTGCCCAGCTCTGTGCCCTCTGATGCCCAGGCAGCTGTTGAACACCTGGCTGGATATGGTGCCCTCCCCTCCCACCCAGCATCCACCTGCAACAGGTTGTCATGGTTAGACATAGCACATCCCTGGAAGAGCTCATGCACCAATGATCAGAGCCGATACAATTAAGTCATGAGGGCTGTCGTCTCATCAGTGTGTAAGTCCATTGTGATGGACTTCCTGGGTAGTCACCTAGGAGGTGGGGTGTGGCTGGAGAAGGCGGGTCCCTGGGGGTGCGGCTGTAGGGACTGTGCTTGTGTCTCTTGAATCCCCTTGCTTGCTCTCCTTCTGGCCTCTGTGATATAAGAACAGAGCCCTTGCTCTCTCTGAGCTCCACAGACCCAGCCTAACATGATCTGAACCTGAAATCTCCAAAAACTGTGAGCAAATCAACCTTCCTTCCTCTAAGTTGTGTGGTCAAGGTTTTTTATTTTGATAATAGTGGTGAGAACATTGACGGAGAACACAGGTCCTGTCGATCCTGCTAATCCAGCACCATATTTATGCCACGGAACCTTTCCTTGTCCCTTGCAGAAACACAAAGCACCATGTGGGCCTCAGATTAACAAGAAAGACCCATTTGTGAGGGCACTAATCACCATTTCCAAATAAATGAAAATTTCTGGAACATATTTCAAGAGTATAAATTTAGCGTGGATAAAGACACTGTGTTCAAAATTTGGCGGTCTAGCATTATTATGACGTTTCTATTGTTAGAAATGATGTTATTTTCTAACTCTTCAGGGTGAATTGTCTAGATTATCCAGTTGTGCCTAAAGCTGGATAGCATAAAAAAGCAAAACGAAGAGCCGGGCGTGGTGGCGCACGCTTGTAATCCCAGCATTCGGGAGGCTGAGACCGGAGGATCTGGGTTCGCGGCCAGCCTCAGCTACCTAG
>PVLC010036029.1:0-16011 GCA_004027655.1 Graphiurus murinus
ACCAGAGGATCCAGGTTCGCGGCCAGCCTCAGCTACCTAGTGAGGCACTCCGCAACTTAGTGAGACCCTGTTTCAAAATAAAGAATAAAAAATAGGGCTGGGGGTGTAGCTCGGAGGTAGAACGCCCCTGAGTTTAATCTCCAGTACTGCAAAAAAAAAAAAAAAAAAAAAAAAAAAAAAAAAAAAAAAAAAAAAAAAAAAAAAAAAAAAAAAAAAAAAAAAAAAAAAAAAAAAAATAAGAATAAAAAGTAGAGCTTGGGGGTATAGCTCGGAGGTAGAACGCCCCTGAGTTCAATCCCCAGTACTGAAAAAAAAAAATAAATAAATATATATATATATATATATATATCATTAAACTAGTATGGCACACACCTGTAATCCCAGTACTTGGGATCTGAGACAGGAGGATTACAGGTTTTCGGCCAGCCTCAGCAACTTTGTTTCATAATTAAAAATAAAATAGGGCTGGGTGTAGCTCAAATGTAGAATGGCCCTGAGTTCAATCGCAATACCACACACACACAAAAATAAGTAAATAAAGCCAGGTATGGTGGCGCACACCTGTAATCCAAGTACTTGGGAGGCTGAGACAGGAAGACTGCAGGTTTGTGGCCAGCCTCAGCAACTTAGTGAGGCTCTCCACAACTTAGTGAGACCCTGTTTCAAAATAAAAGAATAAGCCAGGCATGGTGGTGCACGCTTGTAATCCCAGTCCTTGGGAGGCTGAGACAGGAGGATCGCAGGTTTGCGGCCAGCCTCAGCTACTTAGTGAGGGCCTCTGCAACTTAGTGAGACCCTGTTTCAAAATAAAAAATAGGACTGGGGTATAGTTCAAAGGTAGAATGCCCCTGGGTTCAATCCCCAGCACTGCAAAAAAATAATCCTCAGTATCAAAAAAAAAAAAGCCAAAGGTCAGAATTAAAACTAGAACCAAGTTCAGCGTGGTGGTACATGCCTGTAATCCCAATACTTGGGAGGCTGAGATAGGAGAACTGTAGGTTCGAGGACAGCCTCAACAGGTAGTGAGACTCATCAACCTAGCAAGACCCTGTTTCCAAATAAAAATAAACAGGGCTGGGACTGTAGCTTGGAGGTAGAAGGCCTCTGGGCTCAATCCCCAGGACCACAACAAACAAACAAAACCCCCTAGAATCAAGTCCCTCTGGTTCCCGAACCTCAGACAAGGTTTACATCCAGCCAGGGCCATCCCCCCGCCCGCCCGCCCGCCAGGGCTCTCACCAGGATGCTCTTGTAGACGCTGCCGTCTTCCCCCAGCTCCATCTGGACTCGGATGATTCGGCAATCCGAGGCCCCTGGCCCAGACGCCCCTCCCCCATGTCCAGCCCCCCTGGAGGCCCCTTCTCCTGTACCCCCACTCAGTGGCGTCCCGCAGGAGGCCGAGCGGCGGTGGCCCCGAGAAGGCCTGGGGGAGGAGGCTGGCGGAGAGAGGTGGCTGGGGTCGGCCGGGCTGTGCAGGGAGGGGCTGCTCTCCAGGGCCGAGTCCAGCGATGAGACGGAGGGCCACTTCATGTGCTAGAGCAGACGACACCACAGACAGGACAGACACGGAGGATGCGTGAAGGCAGGACGTTAGGGAGAAACAGGTGCAAAGTCGGGGTCAGAGGTCAAGAGCAGAACTCACCTGCGCCAGCCGGGTGAGCAGGGGAGCAGCAGGAGTTCCGGGCACCTCGTCAGCCCCCGCACTGGGCCGCTCCCACGAGGCCAGGGAGGTGGGGCCCCCAACGGAGCCCAGAACCCTGGCGTGGCAGGAGATTGGGGGTCAGAGGAAGAGTGGTGACCCCACGAACCCCTCCCCTGGCTGCTGAGTGCCTCACTCTGTCCACTGCGAGATGACCAGTGTGGGCCGAAGCGCCCGCTGGGCAGGAGAGTCACTGGTACCAGGCGGCTCCACCTCACAGGACACGCGGTGACTGAGAAGGAGAAGGAGGCAGAGGTCAGGGGGCACCCCTCCCGCCCCCCGCCAGAGCCGGGAATCCCACGGCACCCACAGGCTGAGTCACCTCTGCGCCTCCGTGAGTGGCCGGAGCCCCCTGAGCCACTGCTGGATGTCGGCGTCAGGTCGAAGGTCATAGCCACGACACTCATTCTGGAGCCGCCGCAACTCAGAAAGGACAGCAAACTCCTGGAAGGAGGCCTCAAACTGCAGGAGCCAAACCTCAGGGACCCCCGGCTTTCGCCCCTGCCCTCCGGGAGCACACGGGGGCCTCAGGGACCCCCGGCTTTCTCCCCTGCCCTCCGGGAGCACACAGGGCCTCAGGGACCCCCAGCTTTCGCCCCTGCCCTCCGGGAGCACACAGGGCCTCAGGGACCCCCGGCTTTCGCCCCTGCCCTCCGGGAGCACACGGGGGCCTCAGGGACCCCCGGCTTTCCTCCCCTTCCCTCTGGGAGCACACGAGGCCTCAGGGACCCCCGGCTTTCGCCCCTGCCCTCCAGGAGCACACGAGGCCTCAGGGACCCCCGACTTTCCTTCCCCTATTTCCTGGAGCACAAGGGGCCTCAGGGACCCCCGGCTTTCCTCCCCCACTCTTCTGGAGCACTCAGGGCCTCAGGGACCCCCGCTTTCGCCCCCGCCCTCCTGGAGCACACGGGGCTGTCCGGCGGTCCTCTCACCTTCCGCCGCTTGTCAAAGTTGATGTAGCCGTTCTGCAGAGACAGCGGGAGAGGGGGGAAAGTCCTAACCGGCTTCCAGACAAAAGACTCCCCCGTCCTCCACACACTCGGCAGCCAGCCTCCCTCTGACACACCTCCCGGCCCTGAGCACTCCACCTGGCCCTTTAACTGCCATCTCAGGTGGAAAATGGATCTACAGGCGAGAAAACGGCCCAGAAAGGAAGAGGTACTTGCTTGAGATCTCAGTATTTGTTGTTTGTTTTCCCAGCGCTAGGGACCGACCCCGAGACGCTGGACATGCTGGGCAGGCATGCTACCACTGAGTCACGTCCCCGGGAACTCCGTATTTGTTTATTTAACAAAGTGTGTATATTGGTATTTCAGGCATGTTCTAAACACTTCACAAATAAGAATTCATGTAACCCTGGTACTAACAAATCGATGCAGATACTACAGCTTGTTCCCATCTGCAGACCACCCAGGCAGAAAGAAGTTAAGCAAGCCGGGCGTGGTGGCAGCTAGGCGTGGTAATCTCAGTACTTGGGAGGCTGAGACCGGAGGATCCGGGTTCTCGGCCAACCTCAGCTACCTAGCGAAGCACTCCGCAACTTAGTGAGACCCTGTTTCAAAATAAAGAATAAAAAATGGGGCTGGGGGTATAGCTCGGAGGTAAAATGCCCGAGTTCAATCCCCAGTACCACACACAAAAAAAGAAGTTAAGCAACCTAGCTGCAGAACCCCACGCTCAGCTGCTTAGGCCTTCTTTCTGGAGGGTAGTCTGCTGACCCTGAGGTGTACCTGTTAAATCCTTGCAGGGCAAACACACACACACACACACACACACACACACACACACACACACGGTAGTCTGCTGACCCTGAGGTGTACCTGTTAAATCCTTGCAACGAAAACACACACACACACACACACACACACACACACACACCGCTGACCTCCAGCTCGTCCTTGGAGGCCGCATCCAGCATCACCAGGTCCTTGAGGAAGGTGCCAAGGTACGGGACCACACCCTGTAGGCAGAGGTCAGGATGGCAGATGGGACCCCCTGCCCCCCCTCCCCGCCCACTGCCCCGGGGACAGATGTCACTCTCCTCAGCCGCCTTCCCAGACCCTGCCAGTCACTCACCCCGCCCCGGGAGCCAGACCTCGGGGACTTCTTGGCGTGAGGCTCCAGAGGGGGCTGCAGCTTCACCTCCTGCTGGTGACAAAACAAGAAGGTACAGGGGAGCAGGCGAGGGCAGGAAAGGTCGGGAATGCCAGAGCACAGGGGCTCACCTGCAGGAGGAGCTCCCGGCTCTGGGAATAGTTGTCCTCCTCCGAGAAAATCTGGCAGAGGCTGGAGAAGACCCTGAGGCTGTCCCTGGGGTGGGAGAGCGTGGTCCTGAGGATGGCCCTGGCCCAGCCGACCTCTCTTCCCAGTGAGGGAGGAATCCCACCGCAGTCCAGGGCCTTGTCCCCTACCTGGCGGCCTCCCCCCAGGCTGCCCGAAGCCGGTGGATGGGGCTGGACTGCAGGGCGGACACGACGGCGTAGACGGAGGAGAAGTTCCGGAGCAGCCGGCACTCCTGCGAGAGTCCAAGGGAAGGCCCAGGCTGGGAACCCGCTTCACAGCGCGCGTGCGGGCTCAGGCCCCAGCCGGCAGCCCCTCTTACCTCTGCCACGCGGATCCACTTCTCCAGGAGCCGGGCCCTCTGCGGGGGTCGGAGTGGCCGCACAGTCACCTCCCCCGGCCCTTCTCCAGTTGAGGTGGCCCCCAGGACGGAGCTGACCACTGCCCCTGCCACCTTGTTGAACTGGGTGACAGTGGCGCGGACAGATGGGCAGAGGTGCGAATGTCCCGGCCGGTCTCTGTGACCCCACAGGCCCCCCAAGCACTGAGAGGGGACCAGATTGAGAAACAGTTCCTGCAGGGCAGAGGGCAGAGGTTAAAGTTCACAGTTCCATGAGCTGAGCCTTCCAGTATCAAGGATCTGAGGCAGCCAGGGAACTAGAAAGGGCTCAGGGTTTGAAGGATGACAACCTGGGGGGGAATGGGGGTGCATGGGGGGGGGTCAGACAGCGGAGGGAAGAGGTCAGGAGCTGGATTAGGAAGGGCTGGAAGCCAGGAAAGGATCTGGAGTCAAGGAGAGGTTAGCGAGGGGTCAGGGGGCACAGGGTCAAAGGTCAGGGTCTCACCGCATCTAGCAGGGTCAGCTGTTCGGCCAAGTGGTCAGCGAGGAACACCAGGACATCCGTGGGGTCAGCAGGGGGGTCGCCGGGGAGGGCCAGGGGCTTAGGAAGGTCGGGGGCCTGGGGGTCCACCCGGGACCGGAGGTTGTGGATGAGCTCAGCGCTGTCCCCCCCAGCACCCTCCCGGGCTGCATACCCTGTCCGAAGCAAGAAGCTCTCTAGCCGGTCAAGCTGACCCTTGACCTCAGAGCCAAAATCCTCAGGGTGAGAGGCCAGCCAGGTTGACAGTACAGAGATGGCTGCCCTAGGGGAAGGGGGGGGCAGCCAAAGGTCAGGGGTGCGGCGGCAGCTCGGGCGGAGGGGCCTGAGGGTGCGGATGGGGTCACTCACCCTGTCGTCCTCTCTAGCTCGTCGCTAGGGTGAGACTCCAGGGCTTCCAGCCTGGGGAGGGAGAGAACCTATGGGCACCGTCCCGTCCCGGTGGAGGGAGGTTCTGGCCACAGGCGGTCCAGACACCTGTGGCCCTTGGTCCCCTACGGCCCTGACCTGTCAGCCACGAGCCCGAGCAGGGCGGGCGTGGAGGTGAAGGCCCGGTGCGTGGCCAGGAAGGCTGCCGCGAAGGTCATGTCAGCCCCTGGCGTCCGGGCGTCCAGCAGGTGTCTGACCAGGGCCGCCAGGGTGCCAGCTCGGAGCCGTCGGGAGGAACGTGGGGGAGGCGTGGGGGCCTGGAGGACACAGCACCGGTCACTGACCCTCGAGAGAGCCAGGGACCGTGCAGGCTCGTTTTCCCGAGAGGCCGAGGGGCAGCACAGAGGCCTGGACTCCAGACCTCAAACCCGTGCTCTGGTGTGAGATCGGCCAGGTGAAGGGGACCTGGGATGTGAGGGTCAGAGGTGAGAGGTGAGAGGCCAAAGGCATGCTCTCACCAAGGGGTCAAGAGGCCGGTACTGGCGGCTGGTGACAGTAAAGGTGGCACCATCCTCCTCCTCATCCCAGACAGACACAGGGGCCTGGAGGAGCAAGAAGGGAAGTCAGAAAATCCCGTCCCATCCCCCACGGCCCCAGCCCTCTCACCCCCGGCCCCTCACCTGTGACGGCAGGGGACAGTACCAGCGAGTGCGAGGGGTGGGGGGGGCCGGTGACCCCAGGTCTCTCCCGCCAGAGCCCAGACAGCCCCCCCCCAGCCGCCTCAGGGCCCGGGGGAGTCGAGGAGGTTGCAGCAGGGGATTGGCTGGAAAGCAGGAACCAGGATCCTGGAGACCCCCAAAGCCTCTTCCCCCCAGAGCTGAACCCCAAGACAGCAGAGAAGCAGGATGCAAAGGGCAGGAGAGGGGAGCGGGCCAGTCGGCGGGGGAGACCTTGAGAAGCTGGAACCCCAGCGCAGGCGCATGCCCCGCCCCCAGCCAGGCCAGGCAGCCCGCAGTCAGCCTCGCCCCTGAGGCCCCTGTTCTCCGGGTTCCCGGGGTGGGGCCTCCACTATCCCAGGCCTGGGGACCCCCCTGAAGGTGGCGGCTCCAATCCCAGTTCAGGAAGGAGAAGGGGAAGTGGGAATGATAGGGGGTGTGGACTCCGAGTCACGTGGTCCCAGCCCCTCCCCTAAGCGATCCCGAAAAACCAGCCCTGCCAGTCACAGTCACCCAGAGTCTGAACCCAGGAGTCCGGGGCCGCTGGGCCTCAAATCTAACTTCTGGGGCTGGGCAGAGTCCTTGCCTAGCAAGCACAGGACCCTGGGTGTGAGCCCCAGCAACACACACACACACACACACACAATCTAACTTTTTTTTGCAATACTGGGGATTGGACTCAAGGGCATTCTATCTCTGAGCTACACCGCCAGCCTTATTTTTTATTCTTTATTTTGAAACAGGGTCTCACTAAATTGTGAAGGGCCTCACTAAGTAGCTGAAGCTGGCTGTGAACCCTCGATCCTCCTGTCTCAGCCTCCCAAGTACTGGGATTCCCAGCGTCCACCACCACGCCCAGCACAAAAACTAACTTCTGGCCCCTCCTGACCCTCAAATCCTGCTCAGGGCCTCCACCATTGGTTCCCAAGGGAAGCAGATGACCACACTCCACCCAGCCTGGGATTGTCCTTTCAGGTCCCAGAACCTTGCCTTCCGGGCTTCTACCTAGCGCCCGGGGGTGGGGAGAAGAGGGAGGGGTCACGAAATCTGAGGGTTCCCTCCCCAATCCCGGAGTCAGAGGAGCCGGTTACTGTGGAAACAAACCCCTCCCCTCCAAACAAAAACACCGAGGGCGATGGGGCCGAGACGCTGCTACCCAGAGAGGCAGGCACTTGGGGCCCAGAGGTAGGGAGGGCCGGAGCCCCGCAGGGACAGCCAGCCAGGCATTCCAAGCTGGAACAGGGCAGGTTCCTGCGGGCAGGCCCTGAGTCACACTGACACAGAACCGCGGAGACGCCGGGACTCCCCGCAGCAGGGAGACAGCAGACAGATACCCAGAGACAGGCTGAGAAATGCCGAGGCAGGAAGGAAGAGACGCAGGGGCCCCGAGACCCGGAGAGGAGTATTTATGCCCCCTACCTCCCGCCACCCGCGTCTCACCTCTTCTTCTTCCTCCTCCTCTTCCTCCTGCCCCCCGCCCACGGCCCGGCCACCTGGGTCCCCACCCTCTTCGGGGTCTCGGCTCCGGAAGCTGCTCAGCACGACTCCCCCGGGGGGGCTCGTGTCCAAGAGCAGCCGCAGGGGCCGCGGGAGCATGGCCGGGTGAAGGAATCAGCGGGGTCGGGCCATGGGGGCGCCTGGGGAGAGACGGGGTGGGGGTGGGGTGGAGTCAGGCGAGGGTGGGGGACGGGCCGGGCCAGGGACGCGGGTGGGTGTGCAGACTACCGGATGGGAGTCCTGCAGGAAGGCTGGGGGAGGGAGCAACCTCGAGGTGGAAAACCGGGGCCCCTGGTGCATTCGGGGGTGAGGGCTTGGGCAGGGTCATCTGGTGCTCGGGATCTGACCTGCTCGGGACGGGTGGGGGCAGCGCGGGTCCCGGGCCGCTGATCCCGTCGGTCTCCGGCCCCCGACCGAGTCCCGGGGCTGAGTCCCCTCCCCGGCTTTTCCGCACACCCCCCCGCCCAGCTCCCGGGCTCTCCCGCCCTTTCCGCTCCCCCCACGTCCGCCTGCTCCGAGAGCGGGAGCCAAAAGGGGAAGGAAGTGAGGACAGGAGCCAGGGCCGCGGACTAGGGGAGCGCTGGACGCCCGGGACCGGGACCTGGGGGCCCGGGTCTCCACCCTCGCCCTTCCCCGCACCCCATCTCGGGGGTTCTGGGGCTCGTGTCGCCCCGCTCTGAATTGGGATAAGAACTCGTCTCCAAAGTCCGGGAGAGGGCAGGAGCAGATGTGACATCCCTGTCCCCAACAAGAACTAGGCTGAGCTTCCCGCAGAGGCGCTGCAGGCGGCGAGGGAGCGCGTCACTCCACGCGGGAGGCTCCACTCCCCTCCCACGCCGCGAGTGCAGCCGAGCGGATCCACGCCGGCTTTTCCGGGGAGCCCGGGCCCCGCCCACTCGCCGGGGGGCGGGGCAGGAAGCCGCCACTTCCGGTTCAGGCTCGGCGTTCGGGCGTTTCCGGCGCTTTCAGCTCGGCTCGGCTCGGCTTGGGGATGCGGGAGGCTAGGGGTTTGTCTCTCTCCCCCGCGTTTGGAAGGCGGGGAAGTGGGGACACCCGAGGTGCCTGGAAGAATCGTTGTGCTCGGAAAAGGGCTAGGACGAGAGGCCCGGTTGGAAGCCCTGGGAGAGATTTGTTTTTGTTGTTTTGCGTTATTTTTGTTTTTGTTTTGGGTACTGGCGATTGAACCTCTGAGTATACCCGCAGCCCTATTTTATAGTTTGAAACAGGGTTCAAGTTGTAGCGGGCCTCACTGCCTCGTTAAGTTGCTGAGGCTGGCCTCGAACCTGTGATCCTCCTGTCTCAGCCTCCAGGATTACAAGCGAAGGCCACCGTGCCCAGCTCCCCCTACCCCTTCCCTTTTTTTCTGATGCTAGGGATTGAACTCAGGAACATTCTACCTCCGTGCTACACCCCAGCCCTGTTTATTACTCTTCATTTTGAAACAGAGTCTCACGAAGTTGCAGAGGGCCTCACTAAGTAGCTGAGGCTGGCCGGGAACCTGCAAGTCCCCTGTCTCAGCCTCCCAAGTACTGGGATGACAGGTGTGCCTCACCACGCCCGGCTTGGAACAGTTTTATACCCCATGAGTAGCCCACATGTTACCCCGTGGGTCTGGGTGACCCCCGTTCTATCCCCAGCGGTCCCTAAGCAGGTCCTAGGCTGCCCCCTTGGCTCCCGGGGTCCAGTGTCCCGCGGCTGTCCTATGAGTGTCCCCCAGTGGGCGCCAGGCGCAGTGCACCGCGAGGTGGACGGCGGAGGACACACAGGCGCGGCGGCGCTGTACCCGAGGAGCCCACGTCCAGGAGGGGAGACAGGCATTTAACACTCGCACAATCACTTTAATACAACAGTGGTGGACCGCACACGAGGACACGCGGCAGGCGGAGGGGAATGGCGAGGGTGGATCAGGCAGTGGGAATAGAGGGACCCGATGGGGATCAGGGGCAGGGGGAGACCTTTAGTTCACCGAGAAAAGGAACCGCTGCGGCCTGTTGACCAAGCACCTAGAGGAGGGAGAGCTGGAGAGGTGGTTCTGTGGTCCCGCGGGCTGGGGGACGCAGACCAGGGCAAGCACAGATTCGACCCTAGAACAGCAGTTCTCCAAGGTGGTCTCTGACCCAGAGATCCCCTATTTCAGGACTTGAGAGTAAGACTTTGAATCACAATATTAAGATGTTGCCTTTCAGCGGGGCCTGGTGGCACACACCTGTAATTCCGGTACTTGGGAGGCCAAGACAGGAGGATTGCAGATTTGAGGACAGCCTCAGCAACGTAGGGAGGCCCTCAGCAACTTAGACCCTGTTTCAAAATAAAAAATAACATAGGACTGGGAGTGTAGCTCAGAGGCATAATGCCCCTCAGTACCCACTGCCCAAAAAAAAAAGATGTTGCCTTCTTCATTATAACTCTTAATGGTATACGGTAGAATTTTCCAGAAGCCACATGATGTAGGTTGACACCATGGTTCTCACAACAAATGGAATGTGTGAATTATTTTGTTTGTAGTACTGGGGATTGAACTCAGGGGTGCTCTACCTCTGAGCTGCACCCCTAGACCTTTTTTGTTTGGAAACAGGGTCACACTAAGTTGCTGAAGCTCTCTATGCTTTGAGGCTGTTCTTGAACCTATGATCCTCCTGTCTCAGCCTCCTAAGTACTGGGAATTTAAGAATTTAAGTATTTAAGTGTATACCACCATGCCCAGCTTTTTTTTTTTTTTTTTTCAGTACTGGGAATTGAACTCAGGGGCATTCTACCTCCAAGCTACACTTATTTTTTATTCTTTATTTTGAAACAGGGTCTCACTAAGTTGTGGAGTGCCTCACTAGGTAGCTGAGGCTGGCCAAGAACCCAGATCCTCTGGTCTCAGCCTCCCAAATGCTGGGATTACAAGCGTGCTCTTCTCAGCCCTGTTTTTTATTCTTTATTTTCAAACAGGGTCTCACTAAGTACCTGAGGCTGGCTGCAAACCTGGATTCTCTTCTCTCAGCCTCCCAAGTACTGGGATTACAAGTGTGGGACACCATGCCCGGCTATTTTATTTTATTTTGTTTTTGCAGTACTGGGGATTGAACTCAGGGGCATTCTACCTCCGAGCTACACCCCCAGCCCTATTTTTTATTCTTTATTTTGAAACCAAGTCTCACTAAGTTGTGCAGTGCCTCACTAGGTAGCTGAGGCTGGCTGCGAACCCGGATCCTCCGGTCTCAGCCTCCCGAATGCTGGGATTACAAGCGTGCGCCACCATGCCCGGCTCTTTATTTTTTATTTACTTATTTTATTTTATTTATTTATTCATTTTTTGTGGTACTGGGGATTGAGCCCAGGGGGATTCTACCTCTGAGCTACACCTCCAGCCCTATTTTTATTCTTTATTTTGAAACACAGTCTCGCTAAGTTGCAGAGGGCCTCACTAAGTAGCTGAGGCTGGCCAAGAACCTGTGATCCTTCTGTCTCAGCCTCCTAAGTACTGGGATTACAAAGGTACACCACTAGGCCTGGCTTCCTAGCTAATTTTTGTATTTTAAATTTTCCTTCGTTTTAGTTTCTAGCACAATAAATATCAATACTTACAGCCCACATAACAAAAACTCTTTAGGGTCTTTGACCTTTTTTTTTTTTTTATTTCTGACACTGAGGATTGAACCCAGGGGCATTCCAGCTCTGATCCACACCCCCAGCCTTATTTTATATTTTTATTTTCAAACAGATTTGCTAAGTTGCCGAGGGCTTCATTAAGTTGCTGAGGCTGGTCTCGAACCTGCAATCCTCCTGTCTCAGCCTCCCAAGTACTAGAATTACAGGTGTACACCACTATGCCTGGCTCAATTTATTTTTTTTATTTTTTATTTTTGGCCCTGGGAATTGAACCCAGGGGCATTTTACCTCCCAAACTACACCCCCAGCCTTTTTATTTTTCATTTTGAATCAGGGTCTCCCCCAAGTTGCTGAGAGTCTCACTACATTGTTTAGGCTGGCCTCGAACCTACGATCTTCCTGTCTCAGCCTCCCAAGTACTAGGATTACAGGCACGTACCACCACACCCAGCCTGGCTTCTTTGACAATTTTTAAGTGGTCTGGAGACCAAACATTTTGAGAACCATTGTCCTAGAGCCCTAAGAAGGTGAATGATAAGGTTTGTGTCCAAAAAAAAAAAAAAAAAAAAAAAAAATCCCGCCACTCAGAGTAGGCGCAGACGGTGAGCTCCACTCCCGGGAGCTCCTGCCGTAGCTGGGGCCAGAGATGATGGCTCCGCAGGGTGCTGGCGAGGCCTTCACTGTGTTTTCTGAAAGAGAAGAAAAAAGTGAGCAATTTGGGTTTTTCGGAGGTAGGGCAAGGTGCTCGGGTCAACCAGAAGGGGAAGGATGGGCGGGTATTTCCGGTCTGCCAGACACTGTGCTGAGCGCTCTCTCTCCTGCGTCTCCTAGGAGACAAGTGCCATGTCCTTTGACCCTCCAGACAGTCACCTGAGGCTCCGCCTGCAGCGCGGCACCACCAGTGTGGAAGCCAGAGGTGGCACCGGGGACCTGCCTAGGATGCACTGCAGTGTGCTCACAGTTCAGAATAAACACCTGCAGCCGGCGGGGGGGGCCCACGCCTGTCCTCCCAGTACTTGGGAGGCTGAGACTGGAGGATCGCAGGTTCAAGGACAGCCTCAGCAACTTAGCAAGGTCCTAAGCAACTTAGACTCTGTTTCAAACTAAAATAAAATAGGAGCCAGGCATAGTGGCACATCCCTGTAATCTCAGCACTTCGGAGGCTGAGACAGGAGGATCTCAGGTTCGAGGACAGCCTCAGCAAATAATGAGACTCTCATCAACCTAGTAAGACCAAATAAGAATATCGAACTGGGGGTATAGCTCAAAGGTAGACTGCCTCTGAGTTCAATCTCCAGTACCACACACACACACAAAAAAAATAGGATCCGGGTGTAGTGGCGCACGCTTGTAATCCCAGTACTTGGGAGGCTGAGACCAGAGGATCCGGGTTGGTGGCCAGCCTCAGCTACTTAGTGAAGCCCTCTGCAACTCAAACCCTGTTTCAAAATAAAGAATTAAAAACAGGGCTGGGAGTGTAGCTCGGGGGCAGAATGCCCCTGGGTTCCATCCCAGTACTGAAAAAAAATAAAATAAGGCTGGGAGTAGAGCTCAGAGGTAAAGGCCCTGGGTTGAACCCCTAGCACAAAACACACACACAAACACACACACACACACACACAAAACTACACTTAGGCAACTACGATGTAGATTGACGGCCTGTTGCAAGGGCCCTAGTTTAGGATGTGCAGTGGATTTAACCCAGGCAGTGTGACTCCCACGCCTGGTTGCGCCCACCGCCCACCATGTCGCAGCCTCCCTCCAGGGGCCTGAGGTGGGAGGGGGAATGACGGGGAAGCGGGGTGCCATTACCTTCTCCTCTGGCTCTGCGCCAGCCGTCCAGAAGGCAGCTGTGGAAAAAGATTGAGACTGGATGGGACTGGGATGCCGGACGGGACAGGCCGGGCTGCAGGAGGGTGTTGAGCTTCTTTGAGGGGGTGGGAAGGTCCGCCTCGGGTGGGGGCGCCCGTGGTCAGCGCGGGGTTCACACTCACCAACCCAGCCCAGCGCCTTGATGAGTCCCAGGAGGAGAAAGGAGGCCAGGAAGAGGCCGACGCCGTCCTCGAGCGAGGGCCCGGAGAGGCCTAGCAGGCGGAGGGCCGCAGTGAGCTTCGGGTCCTGGGGTCCCCCCCCAACCCCCGGCTCCCCGCTCCTACCTGCCACCTCCAGGGTGACCTCCGCGCTGCGCCCCGAGGCGGGCAGGCTGGAGTGGTGCACGCGGCAGGCGTAGCGCGCCCCGTGCTGCTCGGCAGTGACCGCGGGCGGCTGCAGGTGGCCGGACACGCTGACCGAGCCGTCAGAATGGTGGCGCAGGCCCGAGAGCCAGGCCTGGCCGTCGGCCTTCCGAGCGCCGGCCCCCGGGCCGCCGCGCAGCTCCCACTGCACGCTCAGGCCCTCGGGCGGGTAGAAGTGCGACACCAGGCACTGCAGCTCCGGGGGCGCCTCCCCGGGGGCCGCCCACACCACGGGGGCTGGCGACAGGGACACTTTGGGGGCCTCTGGGGAAAGAGGGGAACGGGGCATGAGGGTACTGAGGAGCCAGTGTCCTGCCTCAGCCTGGCCCTGCCCTTGACCTGGGGGAGGCGTGTCGGGGATAGGCGCCCACTCTCTCCCCGTCCAGGAAACTCGGGGCCAAAGTCCCTCTGATTCTCAATTCTGCCTCCCATCAGATTAGGGAACCCTTATTTTTATTATTATTATTATTATTATTTGCGGTACTGGGGATTGAACCCAGGGGCATTCTACCTCCGAGCTACACCCCCAGCCCTATTTTTTATTCTTTATTTTGAAACCAAGTCTCACTAAGTTGCAGAGTGCCTCACTAAGTAGCTGAGGCTGGCCTCGAATCCGGATCCTCCGGTCTCAGCCTCCCGAATGCTGGGATTACAAGCCTGCGCCACCATGCCTGGAGGAACCTTTATTCCAAAGCCCCTCGGGATCC
This sequence comes from Graphiurus murinus, assembly GCA_004027655.1. Lineage (NCBI taxonomy): Eukaryota > Metazoa > Chordata > Mammalia > Rodentia > Gliridae > Graphiurus > Graphiurus murinus. The sequence goes on from PVLC010036029.1 coordinate 13,978, forward strand.
TGGGGACTCTGAAATCGCCCCAGCTGCCTCCACGCGCTGACCCCGGCTCCTCCTCTCCCTCAGCCCCCCGTCATGGCGTCCTCCTAAGCCCAGAGACCTCGGTCCCCACTCACTGTGCACGGTAAGCTCCAGGGCCACCTGTCCTTGCAGATAGGGCAGGTGAACGGTGGCCAGGTAGGTGCCCTCCTGAAAGGGCCGCACCGCAGGCAGCCAGAAGGTCCCGTTGCCGGTCCAGGGGCCCCAAGGATCGTCATCGTGCCAGGCAGCAAAAGTCGCCGCCCCCTCCTGGGCTGCCGGCACCTGTCCCTCCAGCCCAGGCGTGGCGGCCAGGAGCAGGTGTCCCTTGCCCAGGTGCTGGCGTCGCCACTCTAGCCCGAAGGGAGGGGGGCCAGGGGCCAGAGACGCGTCGGGGGAGTGGGGCATGTAGGCGAAGCTCAGGTCCAGCAGGGCATCTTGTCCCAGGCGGACTCGAGGGGCAGGGGTGTGGGTGAGGACGGTGAGCACCACTGGGGAGGACGGTGGGGCAAGGGAGACACATGAGGGAGAAAAAAAAAAAACATGGAGAGAAAGGAAGCTATAGGTAGAAGGGCCCAATTCCAGTTCACCCACCCCTGGCAGGACAGCACCATGATTTTTGTGTGTGTGGTGCTCGGGATGGAACCCAGGGGCATTCTACCTCTGAGCTACACCCCCAGCCCTGTTTTATTTTTATTTTGAAACAGTGTCTCGCTAGGTTCCTGAGAGTCTCACTATTTACTGAGGCAGTCCTGGAACCTGCGATCCTCCTGTCTCAGCCTCCCAAGTGCTGGGATTACAAGCCTGTGCCACCATGCTCAGTTTATTTATTTAGTTGTGTGTGTGAGTGTGTGTGTGTGTGTGTGTGTGTGTGTGTGTTGCTAGAAATGTATCCTAGGGCCTGGGTTTTGCTGGGCAAGCATTCCTCCACTGAGTTATATATCCAGCCCTTTATTTTATTTTATTTATTTATTTTTTGCAGTACTGGGGATTGAACTCAGGGGCATTCTACCTCCGAGCTACACCCCCAGCCCTAGTTTTTATTCTTTATTTTGAAACCGAGTCTCACTAAGTTGGGGAGTGCCTCACTAGGTAGCCGAGGCTGGCCACGAACCCGGATCCTCCAGTCTCAGCCTCCTGAATGCTGGGATTACAAGCGTGCGCCACCACGCCCGGCCTATCCAGCCCTTTAAAAAAAATTTTTTTTTTTATGGTACTGGAGATTGAACCCAGGGGCATTCTACTTCCAAGCTACACCTCCAGTTCTATTTTATTTTTTGTTTGGGAACAGGATCTCACTAAGATGTCGAGAGCCTCACTATGTTGCTGCGGCTGACTTCAAAGCTGCGATCCTCCTCTCTCAGTCTCCCAAGTATTGGGATTACAGGTGTGCACCATGCTACAAATCACTTTCTACTTTAAATTAGGATTATCAGCCGGGCGTGGTGGCGCACACTTATAATCCCAGTACTTGGGAGGCTGAGACAGGAGGATCTGAGTTCGTGGCCAGTCTCAGCTACTTAGTGAGGCTCTCTGCAACTTAGTGAGACCCTGTTTCAAAATAAAGAATAAAAGCCGGGCGTGGTGGCGCACGCTTGTAATCCCAGCATTCGGGAGGCAGAGACTGGAGGATCCAGGTTCGTGGCCAGCCTCAGCTACCTAGTGAGGCACTCCGCAACTTAGTGAGACCCTGTTTCAAAATAAAGAATAAAAAATAGGGATGGAGGTGTAACTCGGAGGTAGAATGCCCCTGAGTTCAATCCCCAGTACCTCAAAAGAAAAAAAATTAGGATTATCTATGAGAAATCTGAGAGCCTTCTTTTTTTTTTTTTTTTTTTTTTTTTGCAGTACTGGGAGTTGAACTCAGGGGCATTCTACCTCTGAGCTATACCCCCAGCCCTATTTTTTATTCTTTATTTTGAAACCGAGTCTCACTAAGTTGCAGAGTGCCTCACTAGGTAGCTGAGGCTGGCCTCGAACCCGGATCCTCCGGTCTCAGCCTCCCGAATGCTGGGATTA
>PVLC010036030.1:0-10167 GCA_004027655.1 Graphiurus murinus
CTCTGGTCTCAGCCTCCTGAATGCTGGGATTACAAGCGTGCGCCACCACACCCGGCTTTTATTCTTTATTTTGAAACCGAGTCTCACTAAATTGCGGAGTGCCTCACTAGGTAGCTGAGGCTGTCCACGAACCTGGATCCTCTGGTCTCAGCCTCCTGAATGCTGGGATTACAAGCGTGAGCCACCATGCTCGGCTCAGTACACTGATTCTTTTTTTTTTTTTTTTTTTGCGGTACTGGGGATTGAACTCAGGGGCGTTCTACCTCCGAGCTATACCCCCAGCCCTATTTTTTTTATTCTTTATTTTGAAACTGAGTCTCACTAAGTTGCGGAGGACCTCACTAAGTAGCTGAGGCTGGCCGCGAACCCGGATCTTCTGGTCTCAGCCTCCCGAATGCTGGGATTACAAGCGTGCGCCACCACGCCCGGCTTCAGTACACTGATTCTAAGAAATATCCTGGGTTCTCAGAAGTTCTGGTATGTCAGCCAGGCATGGTGGCACACACCTGTAATCCCAGTGCTTGGGAGGCTGAGTTAGGAGAATCACAGATTCAAGGCCAGCCTCAGAAACATAGTGAGACTTTTAGCAACCTAGGGTGACCCTGTTTCAAAACCAAAATTACGAAGGGCTGGAGGGAGCTGGCATGGTGGTGCACGCTTTTTTTTTTTTTTTTGCAGTACTGGGGATTGAACTCAGGGGCATTCTACCTCCGAGCTATACCCCCGGCCCTATTTTGTATTCTTTATTTTGAAACCGGGTCTCACTAAGTTGCGGAGTGCCTCACTAGGTAGCTTCTAGGTAGCTGAGGCTGGCTGCGAACCCGGATCCTCTGGTCTCAGCCTCCCGAATGCCGGGATTACAAGTGTGCGCCACCACACCTGGCTCATAGACTCTATCTTAAAAAAAAAAAAAAAAATTACAAATGGAATCATAATCATGCAGGATGTAAACTTCTGGGATTAGTTTCCTTCATTGGAGGACAGCTAGCTGCAGACTCATTCAGCTGTTGCGTGCATCAGTAATTCCTTTTCATTGCTGAGGTGGCTTCCGTGGCACGCAGGGACCAGTTTGTGTAAATGTTTGTGTGTTGAGAGCTCTTGGCTGTTAGAGATGAAGTTATTATGACTGTTCCTGTGCAGGTTTTTGTGTGAACTTAAGTTTTTGTTTCTCTAGGATCAATGTCCAGGGCCAAGGCAGTTTTTATTTATGGAGTTCTATCAGTTGCTGCTTTATAGAGGTTGAAGAATACTGTAAGGTAGGTATGTGTTCATGATGGTTACATGGCCTTTTTGTTCCTTTTATCTGGTTGTAACATTTGTCATTGTCTCTCATTGTTTTTTGCCTTAAGCTTAGTTTGTCAGATATTAAGATTGTACCTCAACTTTTTTTTGGTTCATATTTGCCAGTTGTATGTTTTTCAGTTGTCATATTTCTACTGCTCTGAGTTTTTTGTTCGTGGGTTTTTTGCTTTTTATAGTACTAGGGATTGAACTCAGGGGCATTCTATTTCTGAGCCAAACCCTCAACCCTATTTTATTTGAAAATAGGGTCTCACGAAGTTGCTGAGGGCCTCACTAAATTGCTGAGGCTCACCTCAAATCTGTCATCCTCTTGTTTCAGCTTCCAAAGTACTGGAATTACAGAAATGTGCCACCACACCTGGCTTTTAATTTTTTTGTTTTGTGGTTCTGAGAATTAAACCCAGAGGCTTTCTACCTTTGAGCTATACTCCCAGCCCTATTTTATTTTTTATCTTGAAAGAGGGTCTCACTAAGTTGCAGAGGGCCTCGCTAAGTTACTGAGGCTAGTCTTGGATCTGTGATCCTACTGTCTCAGTTTCTCAAGTTGGCTCTGAGTTGTTGTTTTTTCTGCGGTACTGGGGATTGAACCCAGGGGCATTCTACTTCTGAGCTACACCCCCAGTCCTAATTTTTTTTTTAGGTAACGGGGATTGAACTCAAGGGCATTCTACCTCTGAGCTACACCCCCAGCCCTATTTTTTATTCTTTATTTTGAAACAGGGTCTCACTAAGTTGCAAAGGACCTCACAGGTTGCTGAGGCTGGCCACAAACCTGCAATCCTACTGTCTCAGCCTCCCAAGTACTGGGATTACAAGCGTGCACCACCACATCCTGCTTTTTGTTTTGTTTTGAAACAGGATCTTGTTAGGTTACTGAGAGCCTTCTTAAATTGCTGAGGCGGGACTTGAACTAGGGATCCTCCTGTCTTGGCCTCCCAAGTACAAGGATTGCAGGCATGTGCCACCATATCTGGCAGGGGGACATGCTTTTATTTTATTTATTTTTTGTGGTACTGGGGATTGAACCAGGGACATTTTACCTCTGAGCTACACCCTTAGCCCTATTTTATTCTTTATTTTGAAACAGAGTCTCGAGCTGGGCGTGGTGACTAATGCCTGTAATCCCAGTACTTGGGAGGCTGAGACAGGAGGATCACAGGTTCAAGAACAGCCTCAGCAAGTAGTGAGACTCATCAGCCTAGCTACACCCTGTTTCCAAAAAGGAAATAAAATCGGGCTGGGGGTGTAGTTCGAAGTTAGAATGCATCTGGGTTCGATCCCCAGTACTGTCGTGGGTCAGCATGGTGTCTCTCATGGGTTCTTGGCCTCCGTGGTGAAAAGAATTTTAACACGCGCCAGATAGGGACAAAGGCAGTAGATTTAATTTAAGGAAAGGCACAGGTACACAGGGGAAAGGGCACAGGTCACCTCAGGAGTCTCCGGGATCGCAACTGGGAAAGTGTGCGTGGCAGGGAGCGATGGCGGTGAAAGAGAGAGAGCCAGAGTGCGTGGTCTCTCCTTTTTATATCACACCTGGAGAGGGGCTGGATTTGGGGGTTTAGGGTAGAGAATCCGGAACTTGGGGCAGCATGGGATATTGGTCCCCTGCCCTTGAGGTTTTTAGAAAAAAACCCAAGGTAGGACTATCAGGAGTGGAGACAGGAAGTCTGGGATATAGAGTCTTTCTTATAATAGATGTGAGTGGTTTCCTTTTGAAAGACAAATGAAGCTCTGAGAAATCACCTCAGGGACTTACAAAATGGAGTCAGCCCATTGTGAATGGGCTTTGCTTTTTAGGATGAGCAAGCTCTGCTGAAACAAAGCTATTTTTCCTTTCCTTCCCAATTGTCTCCTTTCTGCCTAAATTTTATTCCTTCTACTCTACCTCATCATTTCCACAAAAAAAGAAACAGGGTCTCAGGGTCTCACTAAATTGTAGAGGGCTTCACAAGTTGCTGAGACTGGCTGAGAACGTGCCATCCTCCGGTCTTAGCCTCCCAAGTACTGGGATTACAAGGGTACGCCACCATGCCCAGACATGCTTTTTTTGCTGAGAGCCTTACTAAATTGCCAGACTGGCTTTGAATTTGCAATCCTCCTGTCTCAGCCTCCCAAGATTACAGATCCCAGTACCAAAAAAAAAAAAAAAAAAAATGAGAGTCTTGCTAAATTGCTGAGACTGTCCTCGAACCTGTGATCCTTTTTGTCTCAGCCTCCCAAGTACTGAGATTGCCAGCTGGCCAGGCTGTTTTTTGTTTTGTTGTTGCTATTGAAATCATACAGGTTTTAAACTGTAGATTATTATTATTTTTTTTTCTGGTACTGGGGATTGAACTCAGAGGCATTCTACCTCCGAGCTATACCCCCAGTCCTATTTTCTATTCTTTATTTTGAAACAGGGTCTCACTAAGTTGTGGAGTGCCTCACTAGGGAGGTGAGGCTGGACGAGAACCCAGATCCTCCGGTCTCAGCCTCCCAAATGCTAGGATTACAAGCATGTGCCACCATGCCCGGCTTAGATTATTTTACAATAAGCATTTCCAGTTTCTAAATTTCCTGAGTCTTGTATTTAGCCTCATAAGCATTTCTTTCTTTCTTTTTTTTTTTGGCGATACTGGGGATTGAACTCAGGGGCATTCTACCTCCGAGCTACACCCCCAGCCCTATTTTTTATTCTTTATTTTTTATTATTATTATTATTTTTTGTGGTACTAGGGATTGAACTCAGGGGCATTCTACCTCCGAGCTATACCCCCAGCCCTATGTTTTTTTATTCTTTATTTTGAAACCGAGTCTCATTAAGTTGCGGAGTGCCTCACTAGGTAGCTGATGCTGACCGCGAACCCGGATCCTCCGGTCTCAGCCTCCCGAATGCTGGGATTACAAGCGTGTGCCACCACGCCCGGCTTCTCATAAGCATTTCATTAGCAATTATTTAGTCTTAGTTATTTGTTTTACTAATTTCTTTAGATACACCCGCAGTCCTTTTTATTTTTTATTTTTGAACAGTTTCTCTAGATTGCTGAGGCTGGCCTTGAACCTATGATCCTCCTGTCTCAGCTTCTCCCAAATACTGGGATTACACACATGTGCCCAGCTAGTGTGTATGTTTTCTTCTTATTTTATAGTACTGCCTTGGAGCTGGGTGTGGTGGTACAAGCTTGTAATCCCAGTACTAGGGAGGCTGAGACTGGAGGATTGCAGGTTCGGGGCCAGCCTCAGCTACATAGTGAGGCCCTCTGCAATTTAGTGAGACCCTGTTTCAAAATAAAGAATAAAAAATAGGGCTAGGGAGCCGGGTTTGGTGGCGCACGCTTGTAATCCCAGCATTTGGGAGGCTGAGACTGGAGTATCCGGGTTCGAGGCCAGCCTCAGCTACCTAGTGAGGCACTCCGCAACTTAGTGAGACCTGGTTTCAAAATAAAGAATAAAAAATAGGGCTGGGAGTATAGCTCGTGGGTAGAATGTCCCTGAGTTCAATCCCAGTACCACAAAAAAAAAAAAATAGGGTTAGGGGTGTAGCTGGGAGGTAGAATGCCGCTGATTTCAATATCTTCAGTAGTACCAAAAAAAAAAAAAAAAGTACTGCCTTGGACCTGTACTACAGTCCTAACTAGAAGGATAGTCTGGAGCCAGGTGTGGTGGTGCAAGCTTGTAATCCCAGTACTTGGGAAGCTGAGACAGAAGGATCCAGATTCACAACGAGGCCCAGCTAATTAGTGAGGTCCTCTGCAACTTAGTGAGACCCTGTTTCAAAATAAAGAATAACAAATAGGGCTGGAGGTGTAGCTTGGAAGTAGAATGCCCCTGGGTTCAATCCCCAGTACCACACAAACACACAAAAAAAAGTACCACAAAAAAAAAAAAAAAAATAGGGCTGAGAGTGTAGCTTGGAGATAGAATGCCCCTGGGTTCCACCCCTAGTACTGCAAAACAAAACAAAACAAAACAAAACAAAAAAGTGGCGCGCGCACATGCGCGCGCACACACACACACACACACACACACACACTTGGAATCCCAGTACTTGGTAGGCTGAGACAGGAGGATTGCAGGTTCCTGGCTAGCCTCAGCTACTTAGTGAGACACTGTTTCAAAATAAAGAATAAAAAGCCGGGTGTGGTGGCACACGCTTGTAATCCCAGCATTCGGGAGGCTGAGACCGGAAGGATCCGGGTTTGAGGCCAGCCTCAGCTACCTAGTGAGGCATTCTGCAACTTAGTGAGACCCGGTTTTAAAATAAAGAATAAAAAATAGGGCTGGGGGTATAGCTCGGAGGTAGAATGCCCCTGAGTTCAATCCCCAGTACCATAAAAAAAAAAAAAGAATAAAAAATAGGGCTGGGATGTAGCTCGGAAATAGAATGCTCTGGGTTCAATCCCTAGTACCGCAAAATAAATAAATAGATAGATAAAATAAATAAATAGATAGGAGCCAGGTGTGGTGGCACACACTTGTAATCCCAGCATTCGGGAGGCTGAGATCAGAGGATCCGGGTTCGCGGCCAGCCTCAGCTACCTAGTGAGGCACTCTGCAACTTAGTGAGACCCTGTTTCAAAATAAAGAATAAAAAATAGGGCTGGGGGTATAGCTCGGAGGTAGAATGCCCCTGAGTTCAATCCCAAGTACCACAAAAAAAAAGAAAAAAATAGATAGGGTTTGGGGGTAGCTCAGAGTTAGAATGCCCCGGATTCAGCCAGACATGGTGGCGCACACTTGTAATCCCAGTACTTGGAAGGCTGAGCCAGAGGATCGCAGATTCACAACTGGCCTCAGCAATTTAGGCCCTCTGCAACTTGGTGAGACCCTGTTTCAAAGTAAAGAACAAAAGACAGGTCTGAGGCTGTAGCTCAGAGATAGAATGCCTCTGGGATTAATCCCCAGTACCACACACACACAAAAAAAAGTAAGGCATTTAGCCTGGCATGGTGATACGTGCTTGTAATCCCAGTACTTGGAAGGCTGAGACAGGAGGATAGCAGCAACTTCATTGCCAACCTTAGCAACTTAATGAGGTTATCTGCAACTTAATGAGACCCTGTTTCAAAACAAGAATAAAATAGGGCTGGAAGTGTAGCTTGGAGGTAGAATGCCTCTGTGTTCCATCCCCAGAATCATTTAAAAAATAAAATAAAATAAAAAATAAGCTGGGCATGGTGGCGCACGCTTGTAATCCCAGCATTTGGGAGGCTGAGACTGGAGGATCCGGGTTCGCGGCCAGCCTCAGCTACCTAGTGAGGCACTCCGCAACTTAGTGAGACCCTGTTTCAAAATAAAGAATAAAAATAGGGCTGGGGGTGTAGCTCGGAGGTAGAATGCTCCTGAGTTCAATCCCCAGTACCGCAAAAAAAAAAAAGAATACAGCAGGTCGAGCCAGGCGTGGTGGCACATGCTTGTAATCCCAGCATTCGGGAGGCTGTGACCAGAGGATCCGGGTTCATGGCCAGCCTCAGCTGCCTAGTGAGGCACTCCGTAACTTAGTGAGACTCGGTTTCAAAATAAAGAATAAAAAATAGGGCTGAGGGTGTAGCTTGGAGGTAGAATGCCCCTGAGTTCAATCCCCAGTACCGCAAAAAAAAAAAAAAAAAAGAATACAGTAGGTGTGGTGGTGCACGCTTGTAATCCCAGTACTTGGTAAGCTGAGACAGTAGGATCCGGGTTCGCGGCCAGCCTCAGCTACTTAGTGAGGCCTTCTGCAACTTAGTGAGACCCTGTTTCAAAATAAAGAATAAAAATAGAGCTGGGGGTGTAGCTCAGAGGCAGAATGCCCTGGGTTCAATCCCCAGTACCGTAAATAATAATAATAATAATAATAATAATAATAATAATAATAAGTAATAAAGAATGAAAAATCAGGCTGGGATGTGTAGCTCAGAGTACTGTAAAAAAAAAAAGAAAAGAAAAGAAATAAAAACCATCATTGAAACATCACTACAGAACATTTGAGACCCACCGGAATTCATTGGCAAGCTCTGTTGAGCACTGCAGGAAAAAACCATACAGTCCTACAGAGAGATGCAGGATCTGGAGGAATGAATACTCAACATCTTTTTTTGCCTGTGCTACCAGGGCCTCATACATTCTGGCAAGCACTCTACAATCAAGCCTTTTGAAAAAGTTTATTTTGAGCCGGGCGTGGTGGCTCACGCTTGTAATCCCAGCATTTGGGAGGCTGAGACTGGAGGATCCGGGTTCGCGGCCAGCCTCAGCTACCTAGTGAGGCACTCCGCAACTTAGTGAGACTTGGTTTCAAAATAAAGAATAAAAAAAATAGGGCTGGGGGTATAGCTCGGAGGTAGAACGCCCCTGAGTTCAATCCCCAATACCGCAAAAAAAAAAAAAAAAGTTTATTTTGAGACAGGGTTTGGCTACGCAGGCGGTAGCCACCGTGCCCCAGTGCCCGGCTATTTATTTATTTATTTATTTATTTGCGGTACTAGGGATTGAACCCAGGGCATTCTGCCTCCTTTTTTTTTTTTTTTTTTTTTTTTTTTTTTTTTTTTTTTTTTTTTTTTTTTTTTGCAGTACTGGGGATTGAACCCAGGGGCATTCTACCTCCGAGTCACACCCCCAGTCCTATTTTTTTATTCTTTATTTTGAAACAGGGTTTCACTAAGTTGCAGAGGGCCTCACTAAGTAGCTGAGGCTGGCCACGAACCCAGATCCTCCTGTCTCAGCCTCCTAAGTACTGGGATTACAAACGTGTGCAACCATGCCCGGCTTCTGGTTATTTATTATTTTATTTTATTTTTATTTTTTTGCGGTACTAGGTATTGAACCCAGGGGCATTTTGCCTCTGAGCCACACCCCCAGCCCTATTTTATTTATGTATTTATTTATTTATTTTTGCAGTACTGGGGATTGAACTCAGGGGCGTTCCACCTTTGAGCTACACCCCCAGCCCTATTTTTTTATTCTTTATTTTGAAACCAGGTCTCACTAAGTTGCGGAGTGCCTCACTAGGTACCTGAGGCTGGCTCCGAACCCAGATCCTCCGGTCTCAGCCTCCCAAATGCTGGGATTACAAGTGTGCGCCACCATGCCCAGCTTCTATTTTATTTTTTATTTTGAAACAGGGTCTCACTAAGTTGTGGAGGGCCTCACTAAGTAGCTGAGGCTGGCCTCAAATGCCCAGCTAAGTGAGCTTCTTCTTCTTCTTTTTGTGGTACTGAGGATTGAATCCCGAGGCATTCTAAGCTATACCCCCAGCCCTATTTTCTATTTTGATTTGACACAGACTCACTAAGTTGCAGAGGCCTTGCTAAATTGCTGAGGCTGGCCATGAATAAATGAGCTTCTTATAGATAGTTCTTTTTTGGGGGGGCGGGGTGGTAGTGGTACTAGGGATCAAACTCAGGGCACTCTACCTCCAAGGTACACCCTAGGGACTGAAGCTGGAACCCAGAGGCATTCTACCTCCAAGCTACACCCCCAGCTCTATTTTATTTTGAAATAGTTTCAGCTGGTCGTGGTGGTGCACGCTTGTAATCCCAGCATTTGGGAAGCTGAGACTGTAGGATCTGGGTTCGCAGCCAGCCTCAGCTACTTAGTGAGGCACTCTGCAACTTAGTGAGACCCTGTTTCAAAATAAAGAATAAAAAATAGGGCTGGGGGTATAGCTCGGAGGTAGAGTGCCCCTGAATTCAATCCCCAGCACTGAAAAAAAAAAAAAAAAGAATTTTACTAAGTTGTAGAGGTGTTCACTAAGTTGCTGAGGCTGGCTGGGAACCTCTGATCCTCCTCTCTCAGCCTCCCAAGTATTGAGATTATAGGTGTGCCACCATGCCTGGCTTGAGAGACTGTTTCAAAATAAATAAAATAAAGCCAGGCTTGGGTGTAGCTCAGGGATAGAATGCCCTTGGGTTCAATCCCCAGTGCCAAGAAAACAAACAAACAAACAAAAAACAACCAACCTTGTCCCAGTTGGTTGTGGCTCACCTCATCATTCACCAAGACTACACAGAGCTACCTTTAGCTGCCTTGTCTTATTTTGGGAGAAAGGCCTTGGCAAGGTTGGGTTTCCCTATTTCCCTGAGTCTGTGTTATCTAAGCACATGAGTCATCCTGTTGGGCATTGAGGGAGAGGGTCATCTGTCTGTGTGTGTAGAGGTAGCCATCTTTTCCTGTAAGTAATTTCAGTAACCATTACTGTTGGTCCTACAAAGTTTGTAGGGAGGTCTCAGAATCCAGAAGAAAACGTAATACAGTAGCAGTGTGTGTAAGGAGCACTTGCCCTGCAAGTCAAAGCTGCTCCACTTGGACTCTTTGGTCTGGGTGTGTGAAGAACGTCACCTTGCCACGCCAGCAGCAGGCGCTGGTGCAAGGCCAAGCCCTTAGGCAGGCTGGCTGGGAGCATGCTCAAATGTGAGAGGGAATATGTAGTTGAGTCCTGTGGGGAGGCTGGTTCCAGGAGACACTGAGGCAGCGCCCAGAGACCTGGAGGCACTGTGTGGAGAGCCACCTGATGTAGGGTGGGCATCTGGAGCCAGTGGTTGTTGTGAAGCTAAGAAGATGTGAAGGTGTCGATGTCAGAGGCTGGAAACAGAGGCTTCTGTGTTGGGGAACCTAGGGCAGCACAGGCTCTGTAAATAGGCAGCTGGACAACCTGTGGTCAGCCTTTCTTTTTTTTTGGGGGGGGGGTACTGGGGATTGAACTCAGGGGCATTCTACCTCCGAGCTACACTCCCAGCCCTATTTTTATTCTTTATTTTGAAACCGAGTCTCACTAAGTTGTGGAGTGCCTCACTATGTAGCTGAGGCTGGCCGCGAACCTGGATCCTCCGGTCTCAGCCTCCCAAATTCTGGAATTACAAGCGTGCGCCACCACGCCCAGCTCCCATCCCTATTTTTTATGCTTTATTTTGA
>PVLC010036031.1:0-15994 GCA_004027655.1 Graphiurus murinus
GCTGTGTCCCTGGCCAGTCCATTGATGGCATTTATGATTGTCAGAAAGAGGAGTTATGAAGCAAACTCCATGTGACCGGGATTTTTTGGAGGAGGAATCCTGGAAGGGCCTTAGCCTAAGGCATTATGTTGAGCAAGAAGCCTGAGCCCACACCGGAGGTGATCCTGGAGCCGTCCGTCTGCCTTAAGTCCATGTGAGGTGGCTCTCTCTGCCTCAGCAAGTGTCTGCGCCCATCACATTCCTACCTGCTTTCAGAATCTAACCATGGGGTTGTGTTTTCTTGTCACCATAGGGGTTCATTAGACCAGTCATTAAAAGATACCCTCAAGAAATTTTCCAGTGAGAAGTGCTTTGCCTACTGGTCGGGGTATGTCAAGTCCTTGGCAGTTCACACGGCTGAAACAGAGGGGAACAGCTGCACGTCCTTGCTAGAGTATCAGATGCTGGTCTCTGCCTGGAGGATGCTTCTCATCATCGCCACCACTCACGTGAGAACCTTGGGGCAGGGGCTGTGGGGTTCATTTTGGAGCTTAGTCATTATGTGGCAGGATGCCTGACAGATACAGCCCCTTGTGATAAGAATGAGTCAGAGTTTATCCCTGAAAACTTAGATGTAACAGGTTTTCTGCCAAGAGATTGGGGCTCAGCAGGGCTACGTAGTTGGGGCTGTTGGGTCTAGCAGAGCCCCTTCAGAAGAGTGCAGAGGTGTGGGTCACAATCCTTCAGCCTTTCCTGAAGGCCGCCCCCAGCTCCTTGGGTCTAGGTCCTTCTGAACTGCTCCCTTCCTTCATCGTGTCTCCAGCAGATGTGTGATTGCCTCGGATGCTGTGTGCCTGTGGACACTGCACACCCTTGGTGACCATCTGCAGGTAGTTGTAGAAGGTGCAGCAGCTCCCTTTTAGAGAGCTGTTTGCTTACATTGATTCTAGAAATGGCACTTTCTGATCTCAGTAAATGAAGTGAGGCCACTGTCTTTGTTCTGCATGTCTAGTGAGAATTGGCTTTTAGAGGCAGCGAGTTGACATTTGGAAAGAGTATGCATCGTTCTTGGGATTTTTCATGGTTTGACACCAGCATGCTGTACCGTAAGGCCTTGCTGTTGAATTGTTCTTCCCCAGCGAATCTGGGTTGGTATCTTGACGTGGTCAGCAACTCGAGCGGGGTAGGTGCCTCCTTGTTCAAGCATCTCATCCATCTCTCTGTAGCTTATTCCATGGCAGCCCGCCTGTGCGCCCAGAGCTTTGAGCCCAGAACAGGCAGGTCTGAGAGCACTCTCGCTGTGCCATAAGGCTGTGGAGCCCAAGACTCCAGACGCACCTCCCTGCTTGGCCACTTTTTGGAGTGATTGATTCCCAGGGGTGTAAAATCTGTGTCACCTGCCTTCAGAGCCATAACTGGGAAAAGTTCTTGAGTTGTAGCTCTGAAAATCTTGCCATCCTCTGTCCCTAGAGAACGTTAAGTCTACATCTTGCCTGTCTGTCCACTCACTCACTCACTCAGTGACTGTGGCTGGTATGCTTGCCCCGTGCCGTTTAACACCAGGGGTCACAAGAGTGATCTAAGAGTGATTGAGGCCGTTAGCTCTTTGATTTCATGCAGTACAGTCCACGAGGGAGGTAAATTATGCAGAAACTCACAAATGAAAAAAATAGACTCAAGTCATGATACTTTGCTGTGAAGGAAATAATCAAGAGCTCTTGGTGGTGAACATGTGAGATAAAAGTGGGCAGGGAGGCGCTCTGAGTTGATGTCCCAACCCAGCCCTGAGTATGTGAAGGAAAGAAATCTAGACAGCTGGAACCCCAGGCACCAAGTCCAGAAGTAGAAGGGCTTGGTATGTTCAAGAAGAGGGAGGTGCAGAGGCGGGCTCTACTAGAATGAACACAGGTGGGCCAGGTGCCCTGGGACTGGCAGGCTTGTGGGAGAGTGAGATTTGCATTTCCTGGGCCCTGGGAGCCCTTTGATGGCTTCTAATCAGAGGAAAGATGGAGTCTTAAAGAGGAGATGAACTTAGGCTTCATTCAGACTGGATCTAAGAGTCTGGAGAAATAGGGTCTTCATGTCCCTTTTTTTTTTTTTTTTTGTGGTTCTGGGAATTGAACCCAGAGGCATTCTGCCTTCGAGCTACACCCCTGGCCCAATTTTATTCTTATTTGGAAGCAGTGTCTCGCTAGGTTGACGTCCTCGCACCTGCGCTCCTCCTGCCTCAGCCTCCCCAGCACTGGGATCCCAAGCATGCGCCCCCCGCCCGGCTCCATGTCCCACTTTAATCAAGGTCTTGTTGGTTGTCGGTGACTAGTTGTTCAATAGGGAGCCTCATCTTTCTTGGCCTCTGAAGCTTGGGAAATCTTCTGAACTGAAACCTTTTTCTGTTCCTTTGCAGGCAGATATCATGCATCTGACCGACCCTGCAGTGCGGCGCCAGCTCTTTCTTGATGTGCTTGATGGGACCAAAGCATTAGTAAGTGTAAGGAGATTTCTCTTTCCTCCCAGGGAGGACATCTTCAAGGTCAAATAGCTCCTGACTGCTGGCCACAGGGCGCCGGACCTGGCCACGTGGTCAGTCCAGGGGGCTCTGGGAGGCCTGAGGCTGCAGTGGGTAAGCGGAGGCCTGCTGCCCCTCCCCTCCCCCGTGGCACCCTGGGGAGCTGGCTGCTGGGGAAGGAAGGCACAGAGCCAAGTGAACTCTGGATGGGCACGACTCCTAACTGCTCTGCCTCTCCCTGTAGCTCCTCGTTCCAATCTCAGTGAACTGCCTCCGCCTCGGCTCCATGATGTGCACTCTGCTGCTCATCCTCCTCCGCCAGTGGAAGAGGTGAGCACTCTCCCAGGAGAGGCAGCGCGGCCCTGGCCTCCTGAGCGGTGCCTGCCTGCTCCTCCTCAGTGACCTCGCCTTCCTGGCGTGGGGAAGCGGGGCTAGAACGAGCTAGTAGGTTCTGTTGCAGGGAACGGGAGGCCGCAAACAATCGGGGTGAGGGGGTGAGGCCGACTCCCTGTGGCCTCCTGAGACAGCGGGTGGGGTGGGTCGAGGCGGGGCTTTAGAGCTGTGCGGCTCCCTCCGTGGGCTTTCAGAGAGCTCGGTGCAGTGGATGAAATCCTCGGACCCCTCACGGAAGTTCTGGAGGGAGTGCTGCAGGCAGACCAGCAGCTTATGGAGAAGACCAAGGCCAAGGTGTTCTCAGCGTTCATCACGGTGTTGCAGATGAAGGAGATGCGAGGTGAGGGCCCCGCTGGGGGGGACTTCCCCTAGCTGGGGCCACGTGTCATTCCTGTGACTTTGGAGTTTGGTCCGAAGAAAGCTGTTTTTTTTCCTTCTCACACATCTTTCCTTCCTCCTTCCCCCTCCATGGGACAAAACTCTCGCTCTTAGCATCTGATACATTCCCAGCCCCTGCCTGGGAACAAATCCCTGGTGTGCAGCGAGAGTTGGCCTGCTGGGCGTGACAGCGTTCCCTCCCCGCCTGCTCTGCAGTAGCCGACATGCCGCAGTACTCCCAGTTGGTGCTGAATGTCTGCGAGACCCTCCAGGAAGAGGTGGTTGCGCTCTTTGACCAGACCCGCCACAGTCTGGCGTCCGGCAGTGCCACGGAGGACAAGGACAGCATGGAGACTGACGACTGCTCTCGACTGCGGCACAAGGATCAACGAGATGGGGTGAGGGAGCCCGCGCAGGCCGGCTCTTTCCCACTGTCGCTAGCTGTGTGCCTGGCCCGGGCTCAGGTGTAAGGGAGACAGACAGCAGCGGTGCTCGGGGACCCCCCACACCCCGCCTTTGGGGAGAGTCAGTAGAGGAGAGGCTGCGTGGTGCGGCTGTCAGGCCCAGGCCTGTGCTGAGGGCAGCGAGGAGCCTCTTCCGAGGGCTCGGGGCGAAAGGGCCTTTTCAGCCCTGGTAGAGTTGGGCAGAAGAAGGGTGTGGGAAGACTCGGGCAGAGAAGAGCCCGTGGCCGGCCTTGGTCAGCCTCTGGAAAGGCTGGTGTGAGTGAGAAGGGTAGTGCGGGCCTGGCCAGAGCCGCCATGCTCGTCGCGGTCTTTGATCTGGGCCCGAAGTGACAGGAAATGATGTAGGGTTTACACCAAGGGGAGACGTGACTGGTTTGTGTTCTAGAAAGGTGACTGGATGCAGTGCAGAACAGTTGTTCAAACTCTGGGTCATGACCTAATAGCGGATCTTGAGATTACAGCTAGCTTTTTGGTTTTTTTTTTTTTTTTTTGTATTGGGGATTAAACCCAGGGACACCAAACCTTTGAGATACATCTTAAAAATGAAGTAAAGCTGGGCTGGTGGCATATGCCTATAATCACAGTACTTGGCTGACTGGGACAGGAGGATTACAGGTTCAAGGCCAGCCTCTGCTAACAAGACTGTGTCTCAAAACAAAAACATAAAAAGGGGTGGGGGTGTAGCTCGGAGGTAGAATGCCCCTGAGTTTAATCCCCAGTACCACAAAAATGAATGAATGAATGAATGAATGAAAAAGTAAAAAGAGCTGTGAGTGCAGCTCAGTGGAAGGGCACTTATCTCACATACATGAGAGCCTGGTTCAGTCTCCAGGGTGGAGGGTGGAGAATTGTTTGGGAAGCAGGTGCAGTAGCGCAGCAAGAGGCACGGTCACTCAGATGCCAAGTGCGAAGCACGGTGGCACGTCCAGACTGGAGGGGCACTGACAAGGCTCGTGACGGCAGTGTGGGGGACAGGGCAGGCTGGGTCCACCAGTTTAGGGGATGTCCATCTGGGTAGATGGACTCGGCATCCCTGAGAGGTGGACACAGGAGAGGGGCGCGATGGCGAGTGAGCGTGTGCCAGTAGGGTCAGAAGGTCTCAGGCAGCCAGACCCAGGGCAAGCCGCCCCTTCCCCTCTTTCCCTGGACGACTTCCTTCCCATTTAACCGGTCTTCGCCTCTGGGCCCCAGCAGGTGTGTGTCCTGGGCCTGCACCTGGCCAAGGAGCTGTGTGAGGTGGATGAAGATGGGGACTCGTGGCTTCAGGTGACCCGCAGGCTCCCCATCCTGCCCACCCTCCTCACCACCCTGGAGGTGAGCCTCCGCATGAAGCAGAACCTGCACTTCACCGAGGCCGCCCTGCACCTGCTGCTCACCCTGGCTCGCACCCAGCAGGTAGGAGGCCAGCCCGAGGGCAGAGGAGGGCTTCCTGCTTGTGCTTGGTGGATTCTGATGCTCTCAAAAGCCGGGGCTGCCCCAAGCGCTGTCCCTGTCGCATGCAGGGTGCCCGCGGGCTCACTCCAGCTGGGGCGGGCAGGGCTGGCTCCGTCTCATGTCACGTCTTTTCTCCCAGGGAGCCACGGCAGTGGCTGGGGCTGGCATCACCCAGAGCATTTGTTTGCCCCTCCTGAGCGTGTACCAGCTCAGCACCAACGGCACAGGGCAGGTGAGTGAGCTCCGCCCTGCTGTCTGCAGCTGATCTCATCCAGTGCAGTGATGGTGCGGATCCTCCCTGCCCCCTGGTGGGTCTCTAACAAGAGAAGCTCCGCCATTAAAAGGCCCTGGGTTTGATCCCTAGCACCAGAAACAAGGAGGGAGGGGCACCAGCTTTAGGAGTTGTGATGGACTCCTGTTGTAGGCATGAGGGTACCAAACAAGACTGAGAACGGGTCCTGGGGCCAGGCCTCCAACCAAGGCAGCTGTCCTCTCTTCTTCTCCCTCCCAAAGGCAATGTGTAACTGACTTTTCCACCCTACACCCCAGCCCAGGGCCAGGAGGAGGGATGAGGGTCCTGCGAGTGCTGGTCTTTGGTGCGGCCTCAGCACCCAGCCCTCTGTGTTCTTTCATTACCTCTGGTAGAGTAGTCTTGGCTGGGCATGGTGGCTCATGCCTATAATCCCAGTACTTGGGAGGCTGAGATAGGAGGATGGCAAGTTTGAGGCCAGTATCAGCAATTACCAAGACCCTCAGCAACCTACTGAGACTTTATTTCAAAAATAAGATATAAAATAGGGCTAGAGGTGTAGCTCAGAGGTAGAATGCCCCTAGGTTCGACCCCTGGTACCCCCCCCCAAAAAAAGTGATCTTCACCTAAGCTCTCACTCCTGTCAGAATGGGTCCTTGTTTGTCCGCTAGCCCGGCCACCTGTTAGAGGGAGCGTGTGAAGGCCGGAGCATCCAACGTCCAAGCCCCGCAGGTAGTTGGTGGTAGACCCGAGTCTAGAGCCCAGCATCTCGAAGCTCTCTGCCCAGTGCTCTCTCTGCTCCTTGAGATTCTCCACCCCACAGCGGGCTGCAAGGGAGTCCTGCTGCCTTCTCATGGGTTCCTGCAGCCCGGCGCCCTGAGCTTGCCTGCTGTTTGTCTAGACACCCAGCACCTCTCGCAAGTCCCTGGACGCCCCCTCCTGGCCGGGTGTCTACCGCCTGTCCATGTCCTTGATGGAGCGGCTGCTCAAGACTCTGCGCTACAACTTCTTGACGGAGGCCCTGGACTTCGTGGGCGTCCACCAGGAGCGCATCCTGCAGGTGAGGGCTGCCAGCCTCACGGGGGCTTGGTGTGAGTAGTTGAGGTGTCTGGATACCCTCATTCTGGGGCTCTCGGGACTGACCAATTGCCAGCCAGAGCTGCCGAGCCAGGGGAATGGCTTCTGCTCCACTCAGAAGCCTTCCTTGTCACGCCAGGCTGCGGTTTTGCTGCCACTTGGCGTGTAGGCCTGGGATCTGACCTCCCACAGGTGGGCTGGTGTGGTGTGTCAGGTCCCTGAGCCGTCCTGTCCTCCCCTGCCGCCCCTGCCTCCCCAGTGCCTCAACGCAGTGAGGACGGTCCAGAGTCTGGCCTGCCTGGAGGAGGCCGACCACACCGTGGGCTTCATTCTGCAGCTGTCCCACTTCAGGAAGGAGTGGCACTTCCACCTGCCTCAGCTCATGTGTGACATCCAGGTGGGGCCTCGCTCGGCACGCCTTCCCGAGGGGTCTAGGGAGGTGCTAGGCACAGGCGGCTGCAGGGACTCTGCACCTCTGGCCAGCTGCAAGCTGTTCCTGGACATGAGCTTTTGGCTTGGCACAGGGTTGGGTCAGGTTGCTTGCTCTGGTGAAGTTTTCCCTCCACAGTGAAGGCTAGTCAGGCAGGTTAAGAACTTGGGCCCTGTGAGATAGACCGAGGCTCAGATCCCTCAGGAGCAGGCCTGAAGCTGGGACCCAGCCCGGGAGGGGTGGGCAGGGCAGGGCAGGCACACGAGCTCTAGAGGCAGACAGGCTGCTGTCCTGCGCTGCTGGCGTGACCTTGGGCAAGTCACTCCTCTCCCTAAGCCTTTGAGCTGTAATAGGCGCTGGAGATCTGCACCTTCTTCATGTACTTAGGATCTTGCAAGGTGCCAGGCATGTAGCTAAGTCCAGGGAAACAGCCTCGCCTGCGCCCTCCTGGCCCACAGCCTGCACTCCAGCACCCTTATGGCTGCAGATGTGCAACGAGAGGCTGTGGGAGAGGAGGTCCCTCGATGAGAGTGTGCTGGTGTCCAGGAGACCCGTTGAGTTGGCCTAGGCAGTGGGACTTCCGCCACGTTCGTCCCTGTCCCCCTTGCCTTCAGGTGAACCTGGGTTACCTGTGCCAGGCCTGCACCTCCCTCCTCCACAGCCGCAAGATGCTGCAGCACTACTTACAGGTAACGCAGCCTCCGCCCGTGGCTGCTGGGGAGGCTCACTCCTGGCTTCCCTGGGCTCCCCCTTCATTTCTTGACTCTCCCTAGAACAAAAATGGGGACGGCCTCCCCTCAGCTGTGGGCCCCCGAGTTCAGCGACCACCCACCACCGCCACTGCTGCTCCTGCTGCCCCCTCCTCCTCCAAACAGCCCACTGCTGACCTGGAGGCCTCAGAGCAGCGAGCCCTGCACACGGTCCAGTATGGCCTTCTCAAGATCCTCAGCAGGACCCTGGCAGCCCTGCGCCACTTCACCCCGGATGTCTGCCAGATCCTGCTGGATCAGGTACACTAGCCGCCTCTGGTGCGCCACCGGGCCCCAGCAGCCAGCCTTGACTCTGCTGCGCCAGGGCCACCGGGTCTTAGCTGAGTCCCAAAGTGCTCTTTCCTTGCCTCGCAGTCCCTGGATCTTGCGGAATACAACTTCCTGTTTGCCCTGAGTTTTACCACTCCCACGTTTGACTCTGAAGTGGCGCCCTCCTTTGGGACCCTCCTGGCCACCGTGAACGTGGCCCTCAACATGCTTGGAGAGGTAAGTCGAGTCCTGTCAGGCTCACCCCCCTCCCAGTCCACCGGCGGCTCCCCTCGGTCTCCCACTCCCCGGGACCTGGGTTGTTAGCTAGCCTCCCCGAGCTGCTCCCTCTTAAATGAGTTCCATGGGACCCGCCTGCTGTGAAGGCTCAGCAAGGTAACCGATGGAAGTTGCTCAGTGCAGAACGATTTTTTTTTTTTTTTTTTTTTTTTTTTTTTTTTTTTTTTTTTTTTTTTTTTTTTTTTTCTATAACACCAGTTGTTTCTTTTCCTTCAGCTGGACAAGAAAAAAGAGCCTCTTACCCAGGCTGTGGGGCTCAGCACACAGGCGGAAGGGACCAGAACGTTAAAGTAAGATCTGGGATTGAAAGGGGCCTGGGGCAGCGTGGGACCTGTTGCCTCGGCCGAGTGGCTCACTGCACCCGCCAGCTGGCCCTCTGCAACAGAGCCTGCCTCGCCCTCAGGTCCCTGCTGATGTTCACCATGGAAAACTGCTTCTACCTGCTCATCTCCCAGGCAATGCGGTACCTTAGGGACCCAGCTGTGCACCCCCGGGACAAACAGCGGATGAAGCAGGAGCTCAGCTCAGAGTTGGTATGGATGAGTATAGAGGGCCGGGCTTACAGGGAACGCGCCCCAGGTGTCCTGCCTTGCCCACGCGTGGGTTCAGGGACAGTGGCCAGGGGCGCTGGGCCTCATCCAGCCACTTCTTTTCTTGCAGAGCACGCTGCTCTCCAGCCTTTCACGCTACTTCCGCCGGGGAGCCCCCAGCTCCCCTGCTACTGGGGTCCTGCCCTCTCCACAGGGCAAGGCCACGTCTCTCTCCAAAGCCATCCCTGAGAGTCAGGAGCCTCTGATCCAGCTGGTGCAGGCCTTTGTGCGGCACGTGCAGAGATAGGGTGGCGTGGCCTGCCTGCCGCTCCCCACCACCCTGCACAGCGGCCTGGGCAGAGGGGTGCTGCCGCTGATGGGGCGGCCTGCCCAGGGCAGCTCGTCACCCTTTCCCGAGTAGCCACGACTCCACCCGCCCGCTGACGTTATTTTTGTAATAGATCAAGAGGTCAACAGCAGGGGCGGGGACCAGGGGTCCGCTGTGCGAAGGCCCCCTGGGTCAGGATACCCCGGAAGTGGTTCCTTTCCTTGGAGCGTTCCCCACAGCACTCGCCAGCCAGGGAGGTGGCCCGGGTCCTGGCAACGCAGGGGCTGTGCGTGTAGGTTTCGGTCTGTTTTCCCTGATCTGTTCTTGCAGTTTTTTGGTAATACTGTGGTCTATTTATACAAATATTAAAATACTGTTTATAGACGACTGACTGATGTGTGCTTTCAGGGCCCCAGCAGGTGAGGCTGTGGCTTACAGAAGGCAGGCTGACTCACCAGGAGCCCTCCGCTAACGTCCTGCTGGGCTTCGTCAGACGTGCCCTCCCTTGGCTGGCCCAGGCCCTTCCTGTGCTTGTCACCACACGGCCTTTCTGGAGCTTTCTGGTGCCCCACCACCACCCAAGGCAAGATGCTGGGTCTGCGGGTGCCATCTATTTTTTTTTTAACTTATTTATTGCAGTACAGGGGATTGAACCCAGGGGCATTCTACCTCCCAGCTACACTCCCAGCCCTATTTTTTATTCTTGATTTTGAAACAGTCTAAGTTGTGGAGGGCCTAAGTAGCTGAGGCTGACCATGAACCCTGATATCAGCCTCCCAAGTACAGGGATTACAAGTATGCACCACCACTCCTAGCTTTGCTGATACCATCTAAAATGTGGTCACACTGGAGGATCCGGTTCGCGGCCAGCCTCAGCTACCTAGTGAGGCCCTTCGCAACTTAGTGAGACCCTGTTTCACAATAAAGAATAAAAAATAGGGCTGGGGGTGTAGCTCAGAGGTAGAATGCCCCTGGGTTCTATCCCTAGTACTGCAAAAGAAAAAATAAATAAAACATGGTCACGGCTGGGTGTTGTGGCACACGCTTGTAATCCCAGTAGTTGGGAGGCTGCGACAGGAGGATCACAGGTTTGAACCCAGCCTCGGCAACTTGGCAAAACTTTCAGTAGCCTAGTGAGACTGTTTCCAAATAAAAAATAAAATCGGGCTGGGGGTGTAGCTTGGAGGCAGAATGTCTCTGGGCTTAATCCCCACTACCAAAAAATAAGTCACATCTGTCTGGGGGCTGGCGGGCTGACCCCGGCCCGAGTCCCTACTTAGTGACTTGAAGAACCGGGTGACTGCTTTCTCCCTCAGTGGGCACACTTGGCTGTTGTGAGGACGCACCGGCCCATGCTCAGCTACTTGAGCACACCCAACTACAGTCCACTCCGTCCAAATTTAGGGAAGTGTTTATTGTGCAGCTTCATGCGTGGGAACCATGTCTCAAGCCCAGGAGCTTTCCCTTCCCTCTGCCCTAGTGCTCTGGGAGTGGCCAGCCAGCTGGGCATCTGGTTCCCTCCACCACCCCCACCCCCACCCAGAGGGGGGGCAATGACCTGACAGCAGCCCAGGCGGCTCACACATGGAGGAGGAGGGTTTATTTGCCGTTGGCTAGAGCAAGCAGACAGGCAGAAGTAAAAATACAATTAAAAAGTGAGTGTAGAGGTGAAAGCTGCAGCTGCTGCGCTCGAGCTGGGAGGAGGGCGGGAGGGGAAGGGTAGCACCGGCAGCGCTGCTCCGGCGACCATCTCCCGCAGGCTCCCCCTCCCAGGCACAGCCCTGCCTGCTTTGCCGCCATGCCTCTCCGCCTTTGGCAACTCGAAGCCGGTGCTTCCTTCTCGCCGAGGGTGCCTCCAGTGCCTCCCAGGTCCACCCTGGTGCTGGGCGGCGCTCTCCCTCCACGGAGCTGCGAGGGCCGAGGTGCGCAGGGGGGCGGGCAAGGCTGGCAGAGGGACGGGCCAGGCCACTCAGCCTCTCAGGCTCCTTCTCAGCTGGGTGACGGGGCACGGACAGAACAGGGCCAGTCTCTCCCTCCCTGAGCAGCTGTGTCACCAACAGACAAGTGGCAGGGCTGTGCCCTGGACAGGGCCTGGGAGGGGGCCCGCTTAGCTGAGCAGTTCCAAGTAGGTGACAGGGACCTTGCCCTTCTTGTTTCCTCTCTCACCGATGAGCCAGTCGGGGTCCATGCCAGGCAGGCTGTAGACAGTGATGAGCTGCAGAGGGCAGACGGGGGTGGGTGCCCTGGCACAGCTGGCCCCGGGACCAAGGCACCCTCCCCTCCAGTGGTGGGCATGCCACGTCGGGCTGCTTCCTCCCTCAGCCGCGCTGGTCCCGCTCTGGGGCCTCGGGGCCTCGGCTCAGTGATGTGGTCTGTGCAGGCCCCGTGCCCCGTCTTGGTTCTCTGGTGACTCCTCACCCAGCCCTCCCGTCGCCCGTAGAGCACCAGCCCACCTCATCGGCCAGCAGGGCCAGCTCGCTGCTGTCGGCTGCCTCGTAGTCGTAGAGCACCCGGGCTTTGCGGGTCCCGCTGGCAGAGGGGGCCACCTCCTCCACGCAGAGCGCCGCCTCTCCTGGAGGGGCCAGGCCGGGCGCAGTGGGCACCCCAGGCATGGTGGCAGCAGCCGTGGTGGGTGAAGTGCTGCTCAGGGGCGGGGAGGCAGGCTCGGTAGTGCCCACGAAAGTACCTGGGAATCTGGAGGGAGAGGGGGTCTCAGTGGCACTCCCACGGGCCCCTCCAGAGCACAGGGGCAAGGGCCCCTCCCCGTCCCAGGAGGCCCCTGGCCCCGGCTACTTACATGGCGCCCTGGGAGCTGGCAGCACAAGGGGAAAGGCAAAGCAAGCAGAAGAGTGAGATGGCCCAGCCCGGGCTCTGCGCCCGCCCCCAGCATTCCCCAAACCTCTGAGCCCAGGGCCTCCGGGGCACCAAGGGCGGCAGCCACCCCAGGCCCACCACAGGCCGAGCCCTCCGTGTGGCGCGCCTGTTGCAGGGCTCTGAGCTCATGGCAGAAGGCTCTTGGCCAGAGGAGCAGGGCCACCCAGTGGGTCTGGGTCCCAGCCACACCTGCCCAGCTGCTTCTGCAAGTCCAGCATGTGGCGGTAGCCCTGCGCATAGTAGGTCGTCTGAGACTTGACGAACTCGTGGAGGCAGCGAAGGTGATTCACCTGTGGGGAAGAGGCCCAGGGTGGGCATCATCTTAGGGGACAGAAAATGCCACGCCCACCCTGTCCCGACAGGCCCTGCCTAGCATCTCCGTGTACCCTTCCCCTGGGCCTCTGGGGAGGGAGACGCCCCGGTGCCGCCACAGTGCCACCCTGGGACACGCCCCTTCTGCTCTGCAGAAGGTGCAGCAGGCAGGCCCACGCGCTGCCCACTGGTGCGGGGACAGGACTCACGTGAGTGCTGCTGATCCCCTCCAGCAGGAGACGCGTCACTTCTGCCTGCCGGTCAAACTCGGTCTGGGCCACTCGGAGCTCCTGCTCGGCCTGGGCAGGGGCAGAGCGTGAGATGAGCCGGCGCTGGCGCCCAGCCTCCCCCAGCAGCCGTCTAGTCCCTGTGTGTGGATGTCACCTCCCCCGAGATGCAGACATCTGCGTCCGTCCCCGCCTCTCTACCTGGAGCCTTGACCCTGGAGAAGCCAGAGGCCACCTAGGACGCTTTGGGTGGCTGCAGTGACAGACCCTCCCTCCACCCAGGCGACCTCTCCAGGGCCTACTAGTGCTCCGAGGCACCAGGCACAAGCAGCAAACGTTTCCCGGGGAGGGAGAGCAGCCCCCGAGGCTGCCCCAGTGGGCGCCCCAGTTGGGGTGCGGGCCAGAGCCCAGAGCTGGCAGTCCCCAGCACCACAGCGCAGGTTCAATCTGGACCTGTCCCCACCCCATCGGCCCCCTCCCCCAACCTCCCAGGCCCCAACTCACCTTGTCCACCTCATCATTCCAAAGCTGCGGAGGCCACAACAGCACCAGTCAGCCGGGGAGGGGAGGTGGGCACCGGTCAGCAGGGGCGGGGCAGGCAGACCCCAGAGCCCCTGCCCTGCCCCAGCTCCTGGACCCAACCTGCCTCCCCCACCCACCCCACCAGGAGCGGAGGCTGGGGCGAGGCCTGGCGACGGCAGGGAACTGACAATCATAGCTCGTCCGACATGCCACATGCAGGGGGGGACAGCCAGCCGGAAGTCCTGCTTGCGTCTCCTGCAGCAGCAGCCCCATCTCTGAGCGCGGTCTCCAGAGAGACCGGGAGTCCCCGCCCACCCTGACTCCTGGCTAGGCCGGAGGGCTGGGAGGCAGGACACGCAGGACCTTGCTGTCCTCCGGCAGGGAAAGGCAGCCTCGGGCCCGAGTCACACTGGGGGTCAGTGGCAAAAGAAAAAAACAGGGCGACCTCCACCCTCCGGGACGCTTCTCCTTCCGCTCGGCCCAGGGAGGGGGGCAGGAAGTGCCATCCAGAGTCTGGAGAAGAGAGACCCCCCTCCCCGCACCGTGACTCAGGAGACCCAGTTCTCCTGCCACCTGCGGAAACCTGACCTAGGACAGCGCCCTGATAGGCGGAAAGCGGACAGGCCGGCGGTGTGGACGGCCACGCCTCACACACCGAACTCCCAAGCCCAGAAATGGGCGGCCACAATCAACTGTGGCTGGCATCTCGAGGGACAACGACTGCACAGATGACACAGCGGCATGCTCAGGACAGGGGGAGGCCGAGGGGCTGGAGCGGGTGGATGGAGGAGAGGGGGTGGGATGTGCAGCATGGGTGATGGCCTCGAGGGACGGGCCTCCCTCCCACACTCGACAGTGACACCACCCAGCTCAAGTCTGGTCGGCCAACCAAGACAAGGCTCAGCCTCCGGGCCGCCGCTCACACTTGCTCGGGCCTCGGCCCAGCTGTGCCCTCCGGGCGCGCCAGGGCTCCCTGGTCTCTCGGGTCACCCAGGTGTGCTGCTGAGGGCTGGCCAGCTGCCTGGCGGGGACCTGTGGCCTTGGGGAAGGCAGGCCCAGGCCTCCCGTCTCGATCCCAGCCGCAGTGCCTCCGTGTGGGTCCCGGACAGTGCTGTCCTGAGCTCACCACTTCCCATGGGCTTCAGTGCGGCTGGCCAAGCCACCTCAGTTTTGCAGGGGAAGCAAGTCCAGCTGCATGGCCGTGGGGCACCGGGGCTAGCCATGGCAGAGGTGGGGCCGCTGTGTCCCTGTCACCCTGCAGGGCCTTCCCAGCCTCGCAGGGTGGTCTGACCAGGTGAGCAGTACCTGCCTCACCTGCTGGCTCCTGCTTCCTGCAGTCAGGGCCAGTGGGGGGACAGGAGGCCGAGGGGCAGGGTGGGGCGCTTACCGCTGAGGCGCTGGCCGAGAGAATGTAATTACGAGGTCTAGTCTCCTGAAAGTCAGGCACCGTCTGGCGGGGAACAGAGTTCATGGGGGGAGGGGTCACCCTGGGCTGGGGCTGGGGGAGGCCGGGAGGCTGCCCCAGGGTCTCCCCCAGGAGATGCCAGAGGCCCCGGCCCCAAGGTCAGGAGTGTCCAGACAAAACCACCGGGACCCTGTGCCAGCGGGCTTTGGGGCTTGGTGAGGCCAGACAAAGTCGCAGTGGGTGGACGTGCTGGGGAGCCCAAGACGTGGCACGGGGACAACTCGCGGTGCCCTCACAGCCCCTGCCTCCAGTCGACGTCCCCCACACAGAGCCCACCCCGCCGCAGCTCTCCCCGTCCCAGAGTCTCTGCACACCACACCTCTGGCCCCTGCACGGAGGGCCAGGCCCCTCCCCACGATGAAGGTGGACAGATGGAGGCACGGATGGACAGTGACAGGCTTTCGACATTTGCAAAGAGCTGTCTCACCGGCACCAACGCCAGCATCGCTCCACACCAGAGAGACTGCACGGTAGAGGTGCTGGGGGGCGGGGAGCCCAGCTAATTGCAAAAGGCCCAGGGACGTGATGGGTCCCGGGCCAGCCCTGGCGCTGGGGCCCGCGGGCCGGACAGGTGGACCAGAAGCAGCACAGCACGTGGGACAGGTATACTCACATCTCCCTCACACTGAGCAAGTTACCCAAGCAGAACAGAAAGGAACAAAAACAAAGAGTTAGTGAGCGCGCAGCCCAGGCGAGCAGGCCCAGCCCTGGCGGGACGCTGCTCCTGTCTAACTAGCCTGCCCGCCGCCGCCGCCGCCGCCAACGCCAAGGGGAGAAGAGGTCGCGCCACTGCGGTGACTATGGACAGACTGCCCGGCCTGCGGCACAGGAAGCGTCTGTTCTGGCACGAGGCTGTCCAGCTGAGGGAGGAGAGACTGTCCCTCTTGAGTGACTCAGAAGGGGGCATCCCGGTGGCCACGGGTCACCCTGGCCGACCCCTCCGAGGCGGCAGGGGCTGGGCCCCGGCCTCCCACCTGGACGAGCCGAGACCCAGGCGTGGCTGGGACCTGGTGGCTGCACAGACCGTGCTCTAGGGGAGCAGGCAGCTGTGAGCCCAGGCGGGCTCCCTGGCCTGGCCCTCCTCACTGACAGCCTGGGGAGGCCCAAGGGGCAGCGTCCCCGGCCCTGGACCTCGGAGCCCCTCCTCAGGGCCAGAGGCTGCTGTCGGGCCCCGGGCGCCAGTGGGGCCTGGCACACAGGATGTGCTGGCTCGCAGGCCGGTGCTCCCTTCCTGGCCCAGTCCTGCTGAAACCAACCATCCCACCGGCCTGACAGGCGGACAGGCCGCCGCCGGCTGGGAACAAGGGGGCAACGGCCAGCGCAGGCCCAGCCCTCGACACACAGCCTGAGCGGGTGGCGGGCCTCTGTTCTGAGCTCAGGGAGGCCTGGTCCCAGCGGTCAAGCAGCGGTAGGGTTAGTAGGGGAGCCATGCCCGGGCAGAGCCGGGGACGGAGAGCAGCATCCAGGGGCCGGGCAGGGACATGCGAGAAACTCCGACTGGCTGTCTGG
>PVLC010036032.1:0-16059 GCA_004027655.1 Graphiurus murinus
GAGGAGGAGGAGGAGGAGGAGGAGGAGGAAGAGGAGGAAACAACTAGCTTCGGTATCCAAATAACCATTTCAAAGTACTATAACCCCTTGAATAAAATAGAAAACCATGAGTCGTTGGCCATATAAATATATGGATAAATTGAAAGTTCAATGAAGAACGGTATATTTACATAGGTCATCCCCCACAAAAACATAGATTAATTATACCAGAAAAACTATAATTAATGTAACTGAAAGAGTCACTTCCTAATGGGAAAGGGTGGCAGACCCCACCTTAATTAAGTGATCATTGTGAACATCCTCGTTCACACGGAGAGCGAAAGCTGTGCCCCTTTTAGGAAGGGAATGAGAAGAACAGAGAGACATGTGAAAAATTCCTGCCAAAGATGCATAAATTGAATATTACATCAAACCCCAACAGAGAAGTCTTTACAAAACAACTGGTGTATAATCTTCAAAGTATCTACACTGGTTAATTTGGGGTGTCTGCATGACTAGATTGGCAGGGGCCTAGACAACTGGTAAAACACCCTTCTGGGTATGCCTGTGAGAGTATTTCTAGAGATGATTGGTTTGTGGATCTGCAAACCAAGAGGGGAAGACCCATCCTGAATGTTGGTGGCAATGACCAAGTGGTGGTGGGATGGTGGAAGAAGAGAAAACATGTCTTCTCCCCGCCCCGGCACCCCTTTTGAAGCAGGGACTTCTGATTTTGCCTTGAACAGCACACTCCATGTTCTTTGGTCTTTGGAGTCTGGGACTTGCACCAGTGGACCTCTGGAGCCTGTGGGCTTTGGCCTTGGACTGGCATGCTGTACCTTCAGCCTCTTTCTTAAGGTTTCTGGCTCCCAGGACTGAGGCATTACAGGGTTGCCTGGCTCTCAAACCTGCAGAAGTCCACTGCGGAACTTTTCAGCCTTCATGATCATGTGATCCAATCCAATAAAGTCATATGAATATGAGTTCCCTGATAGGATGGGAATGAACCTGATTAATGCAGAATCAAAGCCAAGGAAGTCGAGGACAGACTCAGTAACTAACCCTTGTAGACTGGAGGAAATTAAAGTGATTGACAACCTAATGCAAGGGGGGGGGGTTCTCAAATGAATCCATTTGCTACAACAGACTCATGGGACAATTGCTGACCCTTCCTTCCTTCCTTCCTTCCTTCCTTCCTTCCTTCCTTCCTTCCTTCCTTCCTTCCATGGTGGTGATACTACTAGGGATTGAACCCAGGAGCATTCTACCTCCGATCTACATCTCCAGCTCATTTTTTATTTTGTTTTGAAACCGAGTCTCACTAGGTTGCTGAGAGTCTCACTAAGTTCCTGAAGCTGGTCTCAAACCTGCAATTCTCCTGTCTCAGCCTCCAAAATACTGGGATTACAAACATGTACCATCATGCCCAGCATGATCCTGTTTCAAAATAAAAAATAAAAAGGGCTGGAGTTTAGCTTAGAGATAGAACAACCCTGATTGTTCAATCTCCAGTACCACATGCACACACAAAAAGATGCAATGCTGGCAGGAAAGGGTTAAGTGGTATGATCCACACAAGGATTCCTTTCTTAGCAAACAGCAGTAAGCTACCCACTCAGGTGGAAAATGAGGTAAAGCCACACCTATTCTAAACAAGACAACAAAAAAGCTTTTCTTATTCTATTACCCACAGACAAGTCCTAGAGAAAATAGGTAGAAGCAAGTTACAGGAAAAGGAAATGGTCACATTTTCCATCCCATTATTATTGAGAAAATTTTATTTTTCTCACATTTTTAAAAAAACAAATCTGCTGGGTGTGGTGGTGCACGCTGTAATACCAGTACTTGGGAGACTGAGACAGAAGGATCACAAGTTCAAGAACAGCCTCAGCAACTTAGCAAGACTCTCAGCAACCTAGTGAGAATCTGTCTCAAAACAAAAAGTAAAAAAAAGGGCTGGGCCCCTAGGATGCGTAGATGAAAGACCCTCCTACTTCTTAGAAAGTAAATATATGACCCTAAAGGAGTATGGTTTTATGACTCTAGAAAGTTTGATTTACCAGGCTATGTTAAGAATGTGAGCTATACATATAAAACGAAGAAGTGGTGCTATTTGTGATCTGACAATGATTAATATGTCATAAATGTCTATGTAACCCTGTTGTACTCAAGAAATGTATAAAAATCCGTGTTGAAAAAATAAATTAATTAAAAAAATAAAAATAATACTATCATAAAAAAAGGGCTGGAGGTATAGCTCAGAGGTAGAGTGCTCCTGTGGGCTCACACACACACACACACACACACACACACACACACACACACACCATTTTTAAATGATAAAAATTAGTTTCCTCTTTGTGTAAAGAAAAAACCCATGCCACTGAGAAGCTTTGAACTAAGAAGTTTCCTCAAACACAATTTTAGAAAACAGGCAAAAATAAAATAAAATTGTACCACCCCAACACAATGAGTATTATGAACTCTGTGTGCTCCTTTGAATCTTTTCATGTGGCTTCTTTTAAACAGCTGTAATTCTAGCGTGCAATTGGACTCCAGCCATGTGTTGTCTGAGAGTGGCAGAATGGCTAAATACAGGCTTCGAGCTGACTAAGTTCCACCCAAGGTCTCTGCCACTGTGAGTGACTTCAAGTTACTTCATAAACTGTCACAAACCCCAGTTTCCTTATGCATCAAGTAGGGACAACATATTCCCTTATGAAAAGACTAAATAAGATAATGGATGTCATAGTACATGACACATTTTGTGTATTCAGTAAATACTTCATTGTACCATAGACAATATATATGAAATATGTAGTCTAATAATATTAAATAAACTGTTTAATATTATTCAAGAAAATTAAACAGGATCTGAACAAATAAAAGAAATTATGTTCTTGAATGGAAAAACATACCACAGAAAGGCCAGTTCTCACAAAATTAGCATATACATTGAGTATGCTTTCTATTTCACACTGTTGGTTTCCTATCATGGCTATCACCAGAGGCTTCAAACACCACAAAATTATTCTCTTATAAGCCGGGTGTGGTGGCGCACGCTTGTAATCCCAGCATTCGGGAGGCTGAGACCGGAGGATCCGGGTTCACGGCCAGCCTCAGCTACCTAGTGAGGCACTCCGCAACTTAGTGAGACTCGGCTTCAAAATAAAGAATAAAAAATAGGGCTGGGGGTATAGCTCGGAGGTAGAATGCCCCTGAGTTCAATCCCCAGTACCGCCAAAAAAAAAAAAAAAAAAATTATTCTCTTATAGCTCTGGAAGTTGAAAGTCCAAACTCAGTTTTTCTGATGCTACCACCTGGGTTAGTGCCCCTTAGTGGCCTGTGTCAACACAGGCTTGGTCCTCAGCATGTGGCACTTTGGGAGCTGGTGGAACCTTTGGGAGGCAGGCCTGGTTGGAATTCTTCCATTTACATGGAAGCATGTAAATGGGATATTGAAGGGGATATTGGGCCCCTGGTCCCTCCTCTTTCTCTCTTTTTGCTTCCTGGCTGCAGGAGATGAACAGCTTTCTCTGCCACCTATTCCCACTGTGATGTACTACCTTGCCACAGGTCCAAATGCAACAGGGCCAAGCGACCACAGACTGGAACTTCCAAAACTGCGAGATAAAACAAACCTTTCCTCTTTCTAAGTTGATTATTTCAGGCATTTTGTTATGATAACGGAAAGCTGGCTAACATATACTGAGCCAAAGCCAAGGTATCAAAAGGCTGGTTCTTTCTGGAAGCGCTGAGGTAAGAATCTATTTCCTTCATGTCTCAGCTTCTATTGGTTATCTGGATTCCTTGGCCTGTGGTCCCTTCTTCCATCGTCAAGTGTGTCATTCCAATCTCTGCCTCTGTCACCACACCACCTCCACTCTGGCTCTGACTCCTGTATGTATCTTACGAGGATCTCCATTATTACATTGAATCCACAGGATAATCTCCCCATCCCTAAAGCATTTTATCACATCTACAAAGTCCCTTTTGCCATCTAACATAACGTCCACAAATTTTAGGCTCTAAAAGGTGGGCCTAAGAGGAGAGGCATTGACAGTCTACTGCAAATACCAATGAGATTCTTACAATTGTTATGGAAGAATAAAATACCCAAGAACAGCCAAGAATGCATGAAAACAACAACCAGAAAGGCATTATAATAAGATCAATTTAGCATTATAGAGAAAAATACATTAGTGGAATAGAATAGAATCCAGCAAGATATCTCAGTAGCTACAAAAAAAAAAATTTTTTTTTTTCTGATACTGGGAATTATACCCAAGGTTTTGTGTATGCATAAACTCTACCATTGAGCTACATCCATAGCCCTAGATATAAAAACAAACAAACAAACACTTGGCAAAGTATTATTTCACCTCAAAGATAAAAGAATGAGCTAGTTTTAAGGGTTCTTTTGGTAGTGCTGATAATTTAACCCAAGGCCTCATGAATGCCACACAAGTGCTTTATCACTGAGCTACATCTCTAACCCTAGAATGGGTTAGTTAGTAAGTGATATTAGTACAACTATTAAGTCACAAAAAGAAAGTTAAAGTAGACCTCTGTCTCACATAATATAAATGATGTAAGCCTGTAATCCCAGCAAATCAGAGGCTAAATCAGGAGGATGGCAAGTATGAGGCTAGCCTGGGCAACTTAATCAGGCCCTCTCTCAAAATGAAAAATAGAAGGACTAAGGATGTAGCTCAGTAGTAGAATGCCCCTGGAGCCGGGTGTGGTGGCACACACTTGTAATCTCAGTACTTGGGAGGCTGAGACAGGAGAATCACAGGTTCTTGGCCAGCCTCAGCTACTTAGTGAGGCTCTCTGCAACTTGCTGAGACCCTGTTTCAAAATAAAGAATAAAAAATAGGACTGGAGGTGTAGCTTGGAGGTAGAATGCCCCAAAGTTCAATCCCCAGTGCTCTAGTAAATAAATAGATGAATACTCAAATGGAAACTAAAACAACAATAACAAGAAATAGCATATGAAAATCCAGAAGCTTAAAAAAAAAAAAAGACAAGCATATTTGAGCATAAGTAAAATAAAAACCATTTATCTGGAAAATGTGCCAGGTACAAAATCAATTGACAAAAAATATGTTTCCAAAAAATTTTAACATCAAAGCCAAGTGTTTATGTCTCCAACATACAGAGTTCTAACAAATGGACAGGAATGAGACCAACAGCCCATGAAACCCACAGGAGCTGCCTGCCTGTCAGTTGCTACATTTTTCCATCTTTCTATCTCTAAGGGAGGCTGGGTCATCTTTGGGCACAATTTTCAGAGTCCTAAAATACTCCTATTTTATAATTCTGTAGCTGTTAAAACCAAGTGAATAATGACTTTGCTGGTGACTAATACAAAAAAGGTTATCTTTTCCTGCCAGCAAGAGAATCAATTTTTTTTACGTCTCTCTAGTGCCATTTAAACTAAAGAAGAATGTTCTTATTTTTATGATTTCTTTCCCATCTCTTTCTCTCTGTTAGAGATTGCTTAAAAGTTTCCATGATGAGTTAAGTTTCAGGGAGTTTTTTTGTTGTTGTTTTATTTGTTTTTGTAACAGGACTCACTGTCATTTTGCTTTGCAAAGTAATTCTCCCATCTGAATTTCAGATTGTAAGGTGAGGTACTTTCTTAATTGCCGTCAATTCCCACCCCCTCCCCCTTTCTATTCAGTAAACTGATGCTACGTTGAAAAGAAAAAAAAATGACTGAGAGTTGGCAACAGAGGAGGAAAATAAAACTTCATGATGTGCCTAAGACTGTATGCTCACTTGTTACACCCATGAAACAACTTTCTATTTTAATTCAAACTCTTCCTTTCTCTTTTAAAATATAAACCCAGACTTGAAGACAGTGTGTGCCACAGACAACTCTCTACTAAAATCCAAATCTAGAACCTACAAAAATTCAAGATGACATTGTGGTGACAAGGGGCAGAAACAAATGAGTTTTCTTCATAAACAGTGTGATATGCCAGGTGGTGGCACAAGCCTGTAATCCCAGCCCTTGGGAGGCTAAGACAGGAGGATCGAAGGTTTGAGACCAGCCTTGGGAACTTAGCAAGACCCTCAGCAACCTAGAGAGACCCTCTTTCAAAACAAAAAATAAAAAAGGTCTGGAGGTGGTAGTTTGGAGGTAGAATGCCTCTGGGTTCAATCTCTAGTAACACACACACACACACACACACACACACACACACACACACACACAGGCTAGAGTAGTAGCCCTACAGCCACAGAGGCTTCAGCCTGAGTTTCTCACCAAGTCTCTTACCCTTTCGTAGTCTCAGTTTCCTCATCTGTAAAATGGGGAAGAAACTAGTTTATCCTAGACATTAAATCAGATAATGCACATAATTTAGCCAAGATTCTGGTATAGAGTAAGACCCCAATAAATTTTGTCACTGTTATTTTGTTCTGGTATAAAGCCGTGGTCACTGGATTAGGAGATTGGCTATATTTCCAACTCTCTTCTGGGAGGTCACCTTGCCTCTGCTGAACAATGTGGAGGCTGAACCAGCAGAGATTTTCAAACTCTGTTTCTTGGAGCTTCAGGATTCTGTGTTGTGGAGGATCAGGCATGAGGCTGAGATGGTGGGTGAGACTCCGGGCCTCCACTCCACTTTGATCTTTCTGCTTTATATAAAAAAGACCTGCCTAAAATTTCACTTCAAAAACCACTAATCTTTAAATATGCAAGGCTGTTACAATACTATAATTTCATGGGCATTCTACCTTTTAAAACTGGCTAGTCCCAACTTTTTAGTAATCTTTTTTCATTATCCATCCTTAGACACCAGATCCCTTCAGAGAGAAAGCATTTGCAAACCCACATCTGTTCCAGCATGGATTACTTTGATGTAGTCTACCTTCTGAAAAGCACTTACATTTTAAAAGAGTCCTAAAGGTCTGGGATATAGCTTGGTAAAGCAGTTGCCTTGCATGTACAATACCCAGTACCAGGGGGAAAAAAAAAAGAAAAAGAAAAAGAAGAAAAAAAAGGGTGGGGGGAGGGGGTCCTAACAAGAAGAGGACAAATAAAGTTTGTGTTTCCATCAGCAGAAATCCTGGCACCACAGAGAAGACTTTGAGGGTGGGCTGGGAGGGTGGTCTTTTGCCAAACTGCTAATATGACAGCTCTAACCACTGTCTAATGAATTACTAGCAAGAGCTAGCATTTTCGAAGAGATTCTGATGCACACGATTATTTCATCTGCATGTCTTCGGCTAATTAACACAAGCCTCCTGTGGTTGGGAGGCTAGCTTTTTCACCTATGGATTTGTAGGACAAGGACAGGGAAGTCCCTGGGGGCTCGGGGACTTGCCTCAGCTGGCAGGCTTAGTCCCTGACTCAAGGGCTGGCCTCTTTCCCCAGGTCCACGCTGCTGCCTCCACCCACTGGGGAAGCTAGGCCTGCCGATGAGTCAAGGGAGACTTTGGAATGCTCCCCTTGTAGAAATGGTACAAGCAGGGCAGCTGTTTTTCTAATGTCTCCTCCATGGAAATAAGGGAATGGCTGTACCAGACCTGTCAACCGTCAATGAGTTCTTTGTGCAAATAAATCCCAGAGTTTTTATGAACGATGATTATAGACAGGGCTGCTTCCCCACCCCCCTCAGTACTTCTAATCAAAAGGTTGCTGTTTCAGCCGTGCCTGGCATTCCTCCAGAAATCTCTTGACCATCTGTATTGTGAATTGCAAACTCATGGATGAGCAAACTTAGAAGGCTGGAGAAAAGGACAGTGAAAAAGCCCAAGGTAAACCAAGAAGCCCTTGTTTTTAATGAAAAAAAATTTTTTTCTCTTCTTGTCAGAATTCCTGGTGACATATTATTATAAAGTTCAAGAGTAAACATGAAATCATTAATTACTAGAGGAAAATTACTTTTTCTATTACATTTACACTGAGCAAAATTACCTGGTTTTTACTTATACTCCCTTATCAAGACTAGCTAGTATGAGGACATATGTGTAATAAGCTCTCAATATTTGTTGAATAAATGAATGGATGAATGTGTCCTTTAATGGGGAGGGAAAGAAGTCATGAGAGCAGAAGCAACAGAAACATGGTAGCTTCCTCTGGAATTGCCCTTCCTTATGACAGACTCTAAAAACAATAGTACATAAAACTGAAGTTAATTGCTTACAGTTGGATGAGGTAGCACACAGCTGTAATTCTAGTACTCGTGAGGCTGAGACAGGAGGATCAAAGGTTTGAGACCAACCTGAGCAACTTGTGACACCATTTCAAAATAAAAAATAAGATAAGCGTGGTGATGCACACCTGTAATCTCTTACTGAAACCGGAGGATCACAGATTTAAGGACAGCGTCAGCAAGTAATGAGACTCGAATCAACCTAGCGAGACCCTGTTTCCAAATAAGAAATAAAATTGGGCTAGGGGTGTAGCTCGAAGGTAGAATGCCTCTGGGTTCAATCCCTAGTACCACAAAAAATTATTTAAAAAAAATAACCTGTAATCCCAGTACTTGGGAGACTGAGACAGGAAGATCATAGTTTTGAGGCCAGCTTCAGCAATTACTGAAACCTTCAACAATTTAGTAAGACCCTCATTCTAAATAAAAAATAAAATAGGGCTGGGGGTGTAGCTCAGAGATAGAATACCCCTGCATTCAATCCCCAGTATCAAAATGAATAAATTTACACATTCATACATACATACTAAAAGAAAGGACTCAGAGTGTAGCTCAGAGGTAAAATATCCCTGGGTTCAGTCCCCAGTACTACTACTACTACTACTACTACTAATAATAATAATAATAATAATAATAATAATAATAATGATTATTGCTTGGTGCACTTAGAGACATCACCACCTTGACCATGGGGAAATCTACCTTGAATATTTAGAATGCTTGCGGGTGTTATTTAAGGCAAGTCTTTCAATGTAGGTTTGGGACTGGTGCACACACAGCAAGGCAAGAGTTTTGAGGTAGAGGATTTGAAGAATCTTGGAGAGAAAAACTGTCATTTGATACTATTCATTCAAACAGGTTTCTCCAAGGGTAGTTGCAACTTTTATTATCTTGAGCAAAAGTTTCCTGGAACAGAAAAGTCCTGGTGATGAAGACAGTGGAATAGTAAGATCATGTGAACGGAGAGAGCCAAGTAGTACAGTCAGATCCACCTAGATGGGTATCTGCAAACTACAGCCCAAAGGCCAAATCTGGTCCAAGATCTCTTTTTGTAAATAAAGTTTTATTGGAACATGGCCACATTCATGCCTTTCATACTGCAAACACAGAATTAAGTAGTTTTGACAGAGACTGTGTGGCCACAAAGACTAAAATAGTTACTCTCTGTCCCTTTACAGAAAACTTTTGCTAAGTCTTGATACAAATAGTAAGCTGTGTGGGAGTAGATGGTTTCACTTCTCATTATATTTATTCATTCATTATGTATGTACGTATTAATTACCTAATGTGTGCCAGGCACCTTTGTTACCAAATTCTGGTACCTGCTTCAAATTGCCAAATCACATAATTGGGACAAGACTTCTGGAAGAAGGAAAAAGAAATTTATTGATTTACTAGCAAATTGGAGAAACCAGTGAATTTAAGAGTTCAGGAACAAGCCCTGGATTCTTCCCAAACAAAGGAATCAAGTCCCTTTTACGAGTTAACTCTTCAGGTCATACTGGTGTCTTATCAGAAGAGATGTAATTAATATTTGTTTTCCTTGAGTCAGGTTTTTTTTCAGATCCACAGGCCAGGGTCATGCTGAGGTGTTATCAGAAGGGACACAGTTCATGTCTAAGTCTTCCTTGAGTCAGTTCTAATTCAGATCCACAGGCGCCAGGTCCCCTTCCATCAATAAATTGATAAGAAAATGTTACTTATTAACAGGGGAGTGAAGGAAAGGACACAGGAGCTTTGAAACAGGCCTCATGTTAGGTGCCAGGGTCAGAAGCAGGTCCCTAATTAAACCTTTGTAAGTGTTGAGAATATGGCACTCAGTAAGACAAATGCCTGCTCTCATGAAATGAATAAATAAGTTAGATGGAGATAAGAGCTATTGCTATGGTTTGAATGTGTCCCCCAAAGTTTGTATATTGAAAAATTAATCCCCAATGCAATAGTACTTGGAAGTAACAGCCTTAAGAGGTGACTTAGGTCCTGGGGGCTCTGCTGTCCAGCGTGGATTAGTGCTGTTATGGCAGGAGTGGGCTCCCGATCAAAGGAAGAGTTTGGCTCCTTTCTTCTCAACTTCTTGTTTTTTGCCATGGAAAGATGACATATTAGAAGACCCTCGCCGGGCGTGGTGGCGCACGCTTGTAATCCCAGCATTCGGGAGGCTGAGACTGGAGGATCCGGGTTCAAGGCCAGCCTCAGCTACCTAGTGAGGCACTCTGCGACTTAGTGAGACCCAGTTTCAAAATAAAGACTAAAAAATAGGGCTGGGGGTATAGCTCGGAGGTAGAATGCCCCTGAGTTCAATCCCCAGTACCGCAAAAAAAAAAAAAAAAAAAAAAAGAAGACCCTCAATCTTGAACTTACAGTTTCTAGAATCAAGAGCCAAATAAACTTCTGTTGTTTATGCTTTACTATTTATGTATTTATTTATTCATTTATTTTTGCAGTACTGAGGATTGGACCGGGGGTGGGAGGGTGTAGTTCTACCTTTGAGCTACACTGTCATCTCTATGTTATTTTTTATCTTGAAGCAAAGTCTTGTTAAGTTGCTGAAGGCCTCAGTAAATTGCTGAGGGCCTTGCTAAATTGTTAAGACTGGCCTCAAACCTACAATCTTCCTGTCTCAGCCTCTCAAGTACTGGGATTATAGATATGTGCCACCAAGACTGGCTTCTATTATTGACCACCAGTCTGTGGTATTTAGTTATAACAGAACACATAGACTATGACAGCTAAGAAGTACAATTAAGCATGAAAGAAGATAGAAAGCTCTCCTCCCATTCCATAGGATCTTTACCAACTATCCCTCTGACAGAGGATTAATATTTAGAATATATGAAGAACTTAAAAGACTTTACACTAGAAAAACAAACACTCCAATCAAGAAATGGGCAACTAGCCGGGCGTGGTGGTGCACGCTTGTAATCCCAGCATTTGGGAGGCTGAGACCAGCTCAGCTACCTAGTGAGGCACTCCGCAACTTAGTGAGACTCTATTTCAAAATAAAGAATAAAAAAAAAATAGGGCTAGAGGTATAACTCGGAGGTAGAATGCCCCTGAGTTCAATCCCCAGTACCCCCCCCAAAAAAAGAAAAAGAAATGGGCAACTGAATTGAATAGACACTTCACAAAACAACAGATACAAATGGCCAATAGATGCATGAAAAAATGTTCAACATCATTAGCAATTAAGGAGATACAAATCAAAATTACACTGAGATTTCATCTAACCCCAATCAAAATGGCAATCATCAAGAAGTTAAATAATAAATGTTAGCTAGGATGTGGGGAAATAGGAACTCTTCTGCACTATTAGTGGGATTGCAAACTAGTTCAGCTGCTATAGAGATCAGTGTGGAAATTCCTTAGAAAACTGGGAGTGGATCCACCATATGATCCAGCTGTATCACTCCTGGGTATCTTTCCAAAGAGGTTGAAACCAGAGAACTACAGTAATATATGCATACTCATGTTCATAGCTGCACAATTCACAATAGCCAAACTATGGAACCAACCCAAGTGTCCATCAACAAATGAAAGGATTACAAAACTATGGGAAATACACACAATGGAATTCTACTCAGCAATAAAGAAGAGTAAAATAATGTCATTTGCAAGAAAATGGAAGGACCTGGAAAATATAATGTTAAGTGAACCAGTCACAGAAAGTGAAGGGACATATGTTTTCTTTAATATGCACAAGCTAGGGAGTAACTGGGATACTAGAGGGACTCCAGATAATGGAGGAGAAACCTCAGTGGAGCCAGGGAAGTGGTCTAAGAGAAGGGGAGGAGGAAGACTGAGGTTCATTATTGGAAATACTAACATTGACTGTGTATACATATGTGAAAATCCCAATGTCAATCTCAGTGATTCTCTGGCGGTGGGGGGGGCACCAAGTGCTGTGTACATGTATGTCAGTGTCAACATGCTATACACTATGATGTGAGGTGATAATGCCCCAATAAAAGCACATTTAAGAAGAGAAGATAGAAAGATATAGGGTTGGTAGAGGGGGACAAGGGAGACTCTTTAGGATGTGACAGTCAAGGAGGGCCTCTCAAGACATAATTTGAGTAAGAATCTGACTGAGAGTTGGGCGTGGTGGCACACATTTGTAATCCCAGCATTTGTGAGGCTGAGACCAGAGGATTCGGGTTCTCGGCCAGCCTCAGCTACCTAGTGAGGCATTCTGCAACTTAAGGAGACCCTGTTTCAAAATAAAGAATAAAGCCGGGCGTGGTGGCGCACGCTTGTAATCCCAGCATTCGGGAGGCTGAGACCGGAGGATCCGGGTTCGCGGCCAGCCTCAGCTAACTAGTGAGGCACTCCGCAACTTAGTGAGACTCGGTTTCAAAATAAAGAATAAAAAAAAATAGGGCTGGGGGTGTAGCTCAGAGGTAGAATGCCCCTGAGTTCAATCCCCAGTACCGCAAAAAAAAAAAAAAAAAAAAAAAAAAAAAAAAAAAAAAAAAAAAAAAAAAAAAAAAAAAAAAAAAAAAAAGGGAGGGGGGGGAAAAGCCAAGAGTAAAAAGCCCCTGAATTAAAACCCCAAAAACAAAAAAAAAAAAAAAAAAAAAAGAATCTGACTGAGGTGAATTATGTGAAGATAGAAGTGCCAATATCTGGAACCTAGAATAAGCTTACACAGGGTAAGCGAATGCAGAAGGGAAAGAGCTGCAATTGGAGGGCGAGCAAGGGTGAAATGAAGTAGGAGAGGCTTAGGGGAGGTGGCAGGTTTGAACTTCTGAACAGATGGAAAGCAACTCTGGCCACATGGAGATTAGATAACTATAGAGGGACAGATTAGAGGTATAGAGGAGACCACAGGGGAAAGTCATGCTTAGACTATGCAACAGGGATTGGAGATGGTAGAAAACCATTCATGTAATTTGGGACAGATTTTAAACGCACAGCCAAAAGGACCTTCAAATGAGTTCTCCAAATTGGGAAACACTACACATCAGGGTGGGTATGAAATATGAGGAGAGAAAGGCAGGAACTGAGGTCAATTCCGAGGGTTTAGAATTAAGTGTCGGGTAAATGACCATGCCAGCTACTGAGGAGGGGGAAGAGTTGGAGGCAAGCAAGCATGAAATTAAAAGAGTTTTGTTAGCTAGGCGTGGTGGCACATGCTTGTAATCCCAGCATTTGGGAGGCTGAGACTGGAGGATCCGGGTTCAAGGCCAGCCTCAGCTACCTAGTGAGGCACTCCGCAACTTAGTGAGACCCTGTTTCAAAATAAAGACTAAAAAATAGGGCTGGGGGTATAGCTCGGAGGTAGAATGCCCCTGAGTTCAATCCCCAGTACCGCAAAAAAAAAGAGTTTTGTTTTGGATGGGGGTTATGGTATGTTTTGGATAAAGTGTATGTATAACATACAGGAGGCCCTAGGTTCTAGCTCAGCACCAATAAAAATGAAAAGAGCTTTGTTTTGTTCTTATTAATTTTCACTTCCCTATTAGACATCAAACTGAACATGTCAGGTTAAGCAGGTGGATATGAATATATGCAAAAGGGCTAGTTTGGTAGATGCTCTAATTTGGAATTCACCAGCATATGTGTAGTATTCTAAGCCATAAAATTTGGTAAGATCACCCATGGAATGACTATAAATAAAGAAAAAGGCTGATTACCAAACCTGGGGATAGTGCTGAGCTAGAGCTGGCTCTAGTCTGCTAGTGAGAGCTGATTCAGCACATCTCTTCCCAACTCAGTGACATCCTGCTTGAATTCAACCACAGTAGAAATATTTGCACCATGGAAATGGGTATTGCCACTCTCAGGTACTCTTTTTCCCACATAGCAGGCTTAGTCACATCCTTCCCCCTGTGGTGCCCTCACATTTGAAGGTCTGTGAAAGATCGAGAAGGACTAGAACATGGACCAGGTAAGAGGAACAGCAACCTGAGCCACAGGTCCAGAGATAATGGTACGTTTTGTTTTTCTCCCTTTCATAATGGATTTTAGCACTTGTCGTGAATAGAATGCACTGTCACTGGAATGAGGGTTCTGAAGAGTTTCCCAAAGGGAGGTGGCCCTTGACTCAGGCTGTGATGGCCCTTGATGTTGTCACAGAAAGGAATTTTAGGACAGGTCACAGTGAGACACAGATTGATTTTATTGAGAGAAAGAAAGAAATACATACTCGGACGTCAGGGTAGAGTGCAGACATTGAAGGGGAATGCAATAACTATATCTTAGCCAGGCATAGTTATACATGTAAAATCTACAGTATAGGTACATGACCTAAGAGGATGTTTTTAGTTTTTCTTTTGGAGACTGGACATGTTATTATCTACTAAGGGTTGTCTCCTCCTCCTGTTACTCCTCCTCCTCCTCCTCTTACTCCTCCTCCTCCTCCTCTTCCTCCTCTTCTTTCTCCTTCTTCTTCTTTTGGTACTGAATATTGAACCCAAGGGCATTCTACCTCTGAGATACAGCCCCCCAGTCCCCCCCTTTTTTATTGGAAGTATGACACACAGATAACCTACGAAGGAGGACTAATTGATTTAATTGTGCTATTTGTCATCAGAGTATGTGAAAGTGAACTTTCAATCTGAATTTTTTTTTCTACTGGGAATTGAGCCCAGAAACATTTTATCTCTGAGCTATACACCAGCCCCAGCCCCTTTAATTGCTTAGTGTCTTACTAAATTGCTGAGGCTGGCCTTGAAACTGCAATCCTCCAATCCTCCTCCCTCAGTTTCCCAATACTGAGATTACAGGTAGGCGCCACCACGCCCAGCTGAATCATGGCCATTCTATTTTTTTTTTTTTTTTTTTTTTTTTTTTGGTACTGGGGATTGAACCCAGGGGCATTTTACCTCTGAGGTACACCCCTAGTCCTATTTTTTATTCTTTATTTTGAAACAGCATCTTACTAAGTTGGGGAGAGCCTCACTAAATAGCTGAGGCTGGCCTCGAACCTGAGATCCTCCTATTTCAGCCTTCCAAGAACTGGGATTACAAGCATGTGCCAGCACGCCCAGTTAATCATGGCCATTCTTGTTTAGTCCCTCAAGTCTCCTTTCTACCTCTCCTTATGTCTTCTATCCTATCTCAATATCACATACAGAAACATAAATCTTGTTTTAACTTAAATTTGACATGGGTATGGTGGAGCATGTTGTAATCCCAGTACTTGGGAGGCTGAGATAAGAGGATCACAGGTTCGAGGATTTAGTGAGATTCTGTTTCTAAATTAAAGAATAAAATAGGGATGGGGGTGTAACTCAGAGGTATGTCCCTGGGTTCCATCTCCAGTACCAAAACAAAACAAAACAAAAAAATCTTCAATTTGATTCTTCATTTAATGACTTTAATTCATTTCTGTAAATCCTGATGCTTTAAGACATCCCGCAAAAGAAATATTTCCATGAATTTTTTTTTTTTTTTTTTTTTTGCAGTACTAGGGGCTGAATCCAGGGTCATTCTACCTCTGTGCTACACTACCAGCCCTATTTTTAATTCTTATTTTGAAACAGGGTCTCACTAAATTGTGGAGGGCCTCACTAAGTAGCTAAGGCTGGCCACAAACCCAGATCCTCTGGTCTCAGCCTCCCAAGTACTGGCATTACAAGCATGAGCCACCATGCCCGGCTTATTTCCATGAATTTTAATGGGAAGATTATGGTATATTTTATCTCAATTGGAGCAATTACTTAAGCAATTTCCACATACAGAAAAATATATCAATTGACCATTGAGAGCAAGTTTTTTTTTTTTTTTTTTTTTTTTTTTTTTTTTTTTTTGCGGTACTGGGGATTGAACTCAGGGGCATTCTACCTCCGAGGTATACCCCCAGCCCTAGTTTTTATTCTTTATTTTGAAACCGAGTCTCACTAAGTTGCGGAGTGCCTCACTAGGTAGCTGAGGCTGGCCGCGAACCCGGATCCTCCAGTCTCAGCCTCCC
>PVLC010036033.1:0-15987 GCA_004027655.1 Graphiurus murinus
CTGGGGATTGAACTCAGGGGCATTCTACCTCCGAGCTATACCCCCAGCCCCATTTTTTATTCTTTATTTTGAAACCGAGTCTCACTAAGTTGCGGAGTGCCTCACTAGGTAGCTGAGGCTGGCCGCGAACCCGGATCCTCCGGTCTCAGCCTCCCGAATGCTGGGATTACAAGCGTGCGCCACCACGCCCGGCTTTTCTAAAACATTTTGCTAAACTCCATCTCTTTGGTAATGCAACATTACCACTTCAATGACTCTCTAAAACGGCTCATTTCTTCATCATTCACAAGCACCTCTCCTACAAGCAAAGACTTATGCTTTTTGCCAGGTAGAACCTGGCAAAGGAAAACTGAAACTGGGGAAGACATTATTAAATCATAAGTGGAAAGAATTACATGAAATAGAATATGATTTCAAATTCATAAGCACATTAGAAATACATTGAGCCAGGCATAGTGGCACACACCTATAATCCCAGTACCTGGGAGGCTGAGACAGGAGGATCACAGCTTCGAGGCCAGTCTCAGCAAGTTGATGAGACTCTCATCAACCTAGCGAGAC
Source organism: Graphiurus murinus (assembly GCA_004027655.1). Classification (NCBI taxonomy): domain Eukaryota; kingdom Metazoa; phylum Chordata; class Mammalia; order Rodentia; family Gliridae; genus Graphiurus; species Graphiurus murinus. The sequence continues at coordinate 562 of PVLC010036033.1, forward strand.
ACTGTTTCAAAATAAGACTAAAATAGGGCTGGGGTATAGCTCACAGGTCGAATGCGCCTGGGTTCAATCCCCAGTGCTGGCCCTCGGCAGGAACTTACCTCCAGCTGATGCAGCAGAGCTTTTCCTTTTTTATTTATTTCCACCATTAATGTAAAGATAGCAACTTTAATATCCTGTTCCACCTGCTTTTGATTTTGATTTACTTCAATTATTCTGAAAATTAAAGAAGGAAAAAAATCTAAAATTTAAAGTGGATTTTTAAAATAATTCTTAAAATTGACATTTCAATGTCTGTATTAGACCAAAACGCAGCCCCTTAAAAGCTCCATTTCTGAGTCCTTCCACTTAAATCAACTGTCTTGAAGATGAGACAGTAGAAATAACTCTTCTCAAAGATATAGTCATTCAAATCAATCTTGAAAGCAAAATATATCATATTAGAAGAAAATGAACACACTTTGAGAAAAATTCTTGGCATGGAAAGATTATGACACCCAGGAAAATCAATATTCTACCTAAAAGGATGAGGTGGGAGGACTAAAACTAGGATTCATAAACAAGAAACTGTGTGAGCTGCTTCTGTTGTGTTCACTGCAATAAAGGCGGGAGAGGGGAGGTTATATTCTAATCTTACACTAATCTTACACATCTGAATTTATTATACCTGAATGGATGCCAAAAGATAACCACTGTAGCTTGCTACTTTTAATAACAAGTAAGTCAAAATAAATAGCCAAATAACTATATTGCCTCACTGACCAAATGCTTTTTTTCCTTTGACTAGAAAAAATGCTGAGAATGCTCTCTCCAAGGGAATATAACTGGGCATGGTGGCGCACACTTGTCATCCCAGTACTTGGGAAGCTGAGACAGGAGGATCACAGGTTCAAGACCAGTTTCAGCAACCTAGTGAGACCCTGTTTCAAAATAAAATCCAAAAAGGGCTAGGATGTAGTTCAGAGGTAGAACACCCTTGGGTTCAATCCCCAGCACACCCCTCACAAACACAAATTACTAATTTTATTTTTATTTTATTTATTTATTTATTATTTATTTATTATTTTTATTTTTTTTATTTATTTATTTTTTTTTTTTTGCGGTACTGGGGATTGAACCCAGGGGCATTCTACCTCCGAGCTACACCCCCAGCCCTATTTTTATTCTTTATTTTGAAACGGGGTCTCACTAAGTTGTGGAGGGCTTACTAAGTAGCTGAGGCTGGCCGAGAACCCGGATCCTCTGGTCTCAGCCTCCCAAGTACTGGGATTACAAGCGTGTACCACCATGGCTGGCTCAAATTACTCAACTTTATAATTGCTACTTTTTGCTACTAGCTGGTAGAAATGCCTGTAATTATCTGATTTATTCAATGCCCATTACAAATTTTCAATTACTCAGAAATGACAATTTTTTTTTTTTTTTTTTTTTTTTTTTTTTGGTGGTGGTACTGGGGATTGAACTCAGGGGCATTCTACCTCCAAGCTATACCCCCAGCCCTATTTTTTATTTCTTATTTTGAAACCGAGTCTCACTGAGTTGTGGAGTGCCTCACTAGGTAGCTGAGGCTGGCTGCGAACCGGGATCCTCTGGTCTCAGCCTCCCGAATGCTGGGATTACAAGCGTGCGCCACCACGCTCGGCCAGAAATGACAATTTTAAAACTCAACAATATTTTATTTAGCAAAATATACTACTCTGATTAGAATATGGCAAAGGAAATAGTATTTGGTTGACTTGAGAGGTTATGTGAAAGAGAAATGTTTAAAAAAAGTTGATCCTACCCGGGCATGGTGGTGCACACTTGTAATCCCAGTACTTGGGACTTGGGAGGCTGAGATAGGACAGTTACAGGTTTGAGGACAGCCTCAGCAAGTAGTGAGACTTTGTTTCCAAATAAGAAACAAAATCAGGCTGGGGGTGTAGCTCCAAGATACAATGTCTCTTGGTTTAATCCTCAGTACCACCAAAAAAAAAAAAAAAGATCCTATACCCTCTTCAAGCAGTTTCAAAGTTTCTAGTCTAATTTCTAGGTCTTTGAACCATCTTGAGTTGACTTTGTGAGAGGTTAGGGTTTAATTCCATTTATTTACATATGTATAGCCAATTTTCCCAACACCATTTGTTGAAAAGGCTGTCCCTTCTCCAGTGAATGTCTCTGGCACCTTTATCAAAGATCATCTGGTTATAAATATGGGGCTTTATTTCAGGAATCTTTTGTTCTATTCCATTGTTCTTTATATTAAGTGAGTATAGCTAGTCTCAAAAAATGAATAGGTGTACGTTATCTCTTATATGTGGCAGTGTGAGCAATATTAGTAGCAAGGGCAACATCAGATAGATGAACAGAGACGCCAGGGGAGTCACTGAGGGGACTAGGGAAGGGAGATGGGGGAGGGGGGATGAAGTCATAAAGAATGCAACAGTGGAAATAATGCTATGAATGTATACAAAATTACCAACTGGAATCTCAAACACATTGGGGGATCTGGTGGGAAGGGCACCAAGAGTTGTGTGCACCTATTTTTCTGACACTCTATACTCTATATCCCAATATGATGTAAAATTACAATGCACCCCCCCAAAAAAAAAAAAGTTGATAAGATTAAAAAAAAAAAAACAAAAAAGATATACAATACAATGTATCATAGCTATTATATAATATATCATAGTAATTATGTAATAATATTGGGACATTAAGAAAATGTTAAATCATATGTAAAAATCTGTTAAGAAAATCAGGTAATACAGGAAATTACCTAAAAAAGTTCCCAAATGCTTCCCTTAGCTATGTTCCAAAATGTAAGAATAAACCAGGCATGGTGGCGCATGCTTGTAATCCCAGTACTTGGGAGGCTGAGACAGGAGGATCATAGGTTCACAGTCAACCTTAGCTACTTAGTGAGACCCTGTTTAAAATAAAGAATAAAAGCCGGGCGCGGTGGCACACGCTTGTAATCCCAGCATTCGGAAGGCTGAGACCGGAGGATCCGGGTTCACGGACAGCCCCAGCTACCTAGTGAGGCACTCTGCAACTTAGTGAGACATGGTTTCAAAATAAAGAATAAAAAATAGGACTGGGAAGCCGGGCATGGTGGCGCACGCTTGTAATCCCAGCATTCGGGAGGCTGAGACCGGAGGATCCGGGTTCACGGCCAGCCTCAGCTACCTAGTGAGGCACTCCGCAACTTAGTGAGACTCGGTTTCAAAAATAAAGAATAAAAAATAGGGCTGGGGATGTAGCTCGGAGGTAGAATGCCCCTGAGTTCAATCCCCAGTACCGCAAAAAAAACAAAAAAAAATAGGGCTGGGGGTATAGCTCAGAGGTAGAATGCCCCTGAGTTCAATCCCCAGTACCACAAAAAATAATAATAATAATAAAATAAAATAAAGAATAAATATAGGGCTGGGGATGTAGCTCAGAGGTAGAATACCCCTGGGTTCAATCTCCAGTTCTACAAACAAAAACAAAAACACCAAAGGGTAAGAATACCAAATTATGATATGGCCTTAAGCAAAATGAACCTCAAAGGCTGACACAATTTCCCAATGAACAACATTCAAAGCCCCTCTGAGGCCTCTTTTGTTCGGGCTCTTTCCGGTCTACATTTTTTGACCTATTTAGGCAGTGGCATATTATTTTTCTAGGCAAAACAACAAAAGAGGACATAGGATTTCATAGGTCTGGATAATTAAACGTCAGATGTGTCCAAAGTGAGATTGAAAAAGGGAGTTAGACAACAGACTCTCCTCCAAGGAAAGTAGTGGTTTGTTCCCCAGTCACTAAATTCTGAGATTTGAGCCTTTGGACAGTTAATTTCTTTCTCGGGAAGGACAAAGGCAGAGCAAGTAATATCTAGCAGGGCATGGTGGCACAGCTTGTAATGCCAGTACTTAAGGAGGCTGAGACAGGAAGATGGCAGGTTCAGGGCCAGTTTCAGCAAGTAGTGAGACTCTCATCAGTCTAGCGAGAGCTTGTTTCAAAATAAAAATAAGCCGGGCCCATGCTTGTAATCCCAGTACTTGGGAGGCTGAGACAGGAGGATCCAGGTTCGGGGCCAGCCTCAGCTACTCAAAACTTAGTGAGACCCTGTTTCAAAATAAAGAATAAAAAATAGGGCTGGAAGTGTAGCTCAGAGGTAGAATGCCCCTGGATTCAATCCCCAGTACCGCAAAATAAATAAATAAATGAAATAAAATAAATAAAAATAATAAATAAAATAAAACTTAGGATGTAGCTCAGAGGTAGGATGCCGTTGGATTCAATTCCAAGTACCACCAAAAAAAAAAAAAAAAATCACAAGTAATATGTAGAAAATGCACATTATATCTGATAAGGAATAGAAGGTACGTGAAACAGTTTAACAAATCACGGGCTCCTGGTGTCCCTCTTTATAATGTCTACCTCTTTATAATTAAAAGATCATATAACAAGTGACACATTTTAAATTTTAGCAAAACTTAAAAATTATTATTAAGTAAGCCGGGCGTGGTGGCGCACGCTTGTAATCCCACCATTCGGGAGGCTGAGACCAGAGGATCCGGGTTCGCGGCCAGCCTCAGCTACCTAGTGAGACACTGCGCAACTTAGTGAGACTCGGTTTCAAAATAAAGAATAAAAAATAGGGCTGGGGGTATAGCTCGGAGGTAGAATGCCCCTGAGTTCAACTCCCAGTACTGCAAAAAAAAAAAAAAAAAATTATTATTAAGTATAAAATCAAGTATTAACATATTTTATAAAGCTGGCAAGACTGGTTGATTTTGTTTATAAAACTTGGCATTTTCTTTAAAATTGCAAAGTTCCAGAAATGAGTTATTACAATTTTATTACCACATTAGTTTTTAAATTTGATTGACTGAAAAAAAAATTTTCTAACCCAAAGTTTCTGGAAGTCTTATCAACCATACATTTCTAGAGCCATGTGATAGCATGAATACACTTAACATATTATATAAAAATGATTTATATTTGTAATACCAGAAGAATAAACTTACCTGTTTTGGATCTGATTTCCTGTATATTTTATGTATTTTGTTTTTTCCATAAGTTTGGTAATTAGTGTATCTATGATCACTTTCTGATTCTGAAAAGCTTCTTCTATAAATTGATATCTAAAGAAACAGACAAATAATCAAATTACTTCAAACAAATATCTGTATAAAATGAGGTAAAGTCCTAAAATGAAAACAAGAAGATAGTGAGATGATAAAAAGGATAAAAAATAATCTTTTAGGAATACTGAATATACCCCTATAGAGCAGAATTTCCCCTTCTTTTCAAATTATTCAAGAAAATAATCTTTAGTATTATTTATGGACATTACATTTTTGAAATTATTTCTAGAGCTTAAGAAAGATATACACCCATTAGTTAACTATATCTGCATGATTTGGCAAAAAGTAATCAGAGGTTTATTAATTATTAACTATTTTGTAATGTTATGATTGTGAAATTTCCCTCTAATGGCTTTAGCAATAAGCCTTAAAACTTGATTAATATGTAATATTTTCACTATAATTCAGATAAAAATATTTTCTAATATCCATTAGAATTTGATTTTTAGCTGTTTATTCTGAAATGATTTCAAAGTGAAATTTGCAGAAGTGCAAAGGTCTCACCTATACCTTTACAAAGATTAAGGAGTTTTTCAACTTTTGCCTCATCACAGCCTTTAATTACTTAATTCAAAGCACATTTCCTAAATTCAAAGATGCTCATGTATCTAACCACAAGTTATTCAAGAAAATTGATGTTGATACATCAACTGACCTATAGACTATATTCCAATTACGTCATTTATCTCAGTAATGTATACAATATTGTCTATACGGTTTCTCTCCCTCTAATCTAGTATTCGTCTAGGATCATTTGTCAGTGCATTTAGTTTTCATATGGCTTTCATTTCTTCATTTCCAAATACACATTTTTTTTTCCTCCTCTATTATTGCTTTCTAGGTTAACTGTAGTAGAGTTACACAAGTTCTTTTGGCAGGATTTCAATCCTTTGAAATTTAAGATTTTGCTCAGCAATATGACTATATGTCAATTAAATTTTTTTCTTTGTATGTTTAAAAAGAATGTGGATTACTGAGTCTATTGTTTCATAGGGTCTATAATGTCATTTGCTATTCTATTTGAATCTTCTTGATTTTTAGTCTATTTGTCAATTATTGCATGAAGCATATTAAAATTTCCCACTCAATGGGCTTATTAGTTTGAAGTTCTATCATATTTATGTAAGTTTATGATGCACATAAATTTAGAACTGTTATATCTTATAAATTAGATTGAGCATTTTATTCTTATAGAGAATCCCTATTTATTTTAAATATTGTATTTTGTCTGCTATACCAGCTCGCCTTTGGTCAGTATTTATATGACACATCTCCTATTAAACTTTATATACTTAGAACTTAGATATTTCTCATAAAAAGCAAATTGTAGGGGTTGGAATGTAGCTCAGTGGAGAACAACTGCGTATGTGAGGCTCTGGGTTCCATTTCCAGTAACTCCCCCCATTCTCCCCCCAAAAAAGCAGATAGCAAATTTTCCTGTTTGTTTCTCAGCAAGTCTAAAACACTGTCTTGTAATTTGCAATATTTTGTTCATTTACATTTAGTATAATTATGTATGTAATTGTAGGTCTACCAATTACCAAACCCTTATTTTAACCCATCTATTCTTTTCTTGGCCTAGTTTAAACTAACTGGTTAATCCACAGCCACCTAACCCTCTACCTTGCTAAGTATATACATTTTTATTATTCTGATAGTGAGTATTCTATACATTATAAAATGCAGATCTTAATTTACCATGGTCTAATATTTACCTTCTTCCTAGACAATGCATGAACCTGGGAACCCAGAATCCATGTCTAACATGTCTATTGCTGTGTGATATACATTATATGCACATACACTGCACACCAAGATATATTTCCTATATCAATATTCAATTCCCAGTACCACCAAAAAAGCGGGGGGTGGCAAATACTTCAAGAGAGAAAAAAGCCCTTACCATTCTCTGCCTCCCTTCCAACTCAATCGTGATCCAACAATTTTTTATTACTTTATTAGCTCTGAAATTTTTTATAGATGATTCTAGATTTTGTCCAGGTTTTCTACTGGTCCTCCGTGGCATGGTTGGTATGTATTATCTAGTCTGCTATCGTTGGAAGCCTAGACCACTATAAGCAATTATGTGTCTCAATTAATCTGAATCTTAGTATCTAAATGGGTAGTTGCTAACTTAAATGCCTGTGGCGGTTAGATGCAAATGTAAGCTTCGGTAGGGACTATAATAAACTGGAAAAGGCATGCCTCTAATGTCAATTCCAGCCAAATGCTGACATGTGAGTATATAGTTTAGGATTACAACAGCAATTTTCATATATTAAAAAAAAGCCAGAAATCTGTAGACTTTTTAAAATAGAAAATGTCATTCTATAACAATAGCAACTAATTCCACATGTTTTAAAGCAGAGTATAAACCAGTGTTTCTCAACTCAGGGTGATTTTGCTCCATAGGACACTTGGTGATGCCTAAATTGTTTTTTTGTGGTACTGGGGATTGAACTCGGGCATTTGACATCCGATCTACACCCCTACCCCCAATTTTATTTCTTATTGGGAAACAAGGTTTCCTTAGGTTGCTGAGAGCCTCACTAAGTTTCCGAGGCTGGCTTCAAACCTGTGATCCTCCTGTTTCAGTCTCTCAAGTACTAGGGTTACAGGCATTGCGCCACCACACCCAGCTAGGCATTTTTTCATTTTCCTAATTAAGGAGGAATGTGGGGGTGTTACTGGCATCTAGCTGGTAGAGGTCAAGGATGCTACTAATTACCATACAATGCATGCTAGTCCCTCCAACAAAGAATTACCTAGCCCACCATGTCAGCAGTGCCAAAGCTGATAAACCCTGATACAGGCCGGATGCTACTGGCAGGCACTGTATTTGCAAACTGCCATGAGTCAGGTCGTAGAGTTGTCTAGTCCACATAAAGCTGATTATACATCTGTATACGTCATGAAAGATGCTGGTACCTGTGCTCCTTGTGTTCTAGCAGTTGACAGTCCCGACATGTCAGTTTGTCACATGTCTCACAGTAAAGCTTCAATTGTTCCTTTTTATGAAAAGGACAAAACACTGGTCGCTGACTGGTCACACCAACTGCCTCTGCAGAAACCATGGGAGGCAAAGAAAAGAAAATTAACATAACTGAAGAGTAAATAATTATTAGAACTCATCCATTTGAACTCAAATTCAAACCATTGATAGAACAACAAAAGAAGTTTCATCTACACTATAACTACCATTGGGTGTTACTGATATTAAAATATCAGCCTCAGCTACCTAGTGAGGCACTCCACAACTTAGTGAGACCTTGTTTCAAAATAAAGAATAAAAAGTAGGAGCCGGGTATGGTGGCGCACGCTTGTAATCCAAGCATTTGGGAGGCTGAGACTGGAGGATCTGGGCTCGCGGTCAGCCTCAGCTACCTAGTGAGGCACTCTACAACTTAGTGAGACTCGGTTTCAAAATAAAGAATAAAAAATAGGGCTGGGGGTATAGCTCAGAGGTAGAATGCCCCTGAGTTCAATCCCCAGTACCGCAAAAAAAAAATTTAGCAACACAATAAAATACTGGAAACTGTTCATGTATTACATTTACATAAAAACCAAAGGTTTAGCTGGGCATGGTGGTAATCCCAGTACTTGCGAGGCAGAGACAAGAGGATGGCAGGTTCACAGGCAGCCTTAGCAATTTAGTGAGGCCTTGTTTCAAAATACCCCTGAGTTCAATCCCCAGTACAACAACAACAAGAAAACAAAACCAAAAAAAAAAAAAAAAAATCTTTGGTTATCTATGTATCAGGCAAACATCACGAAGCAAAATATATAAGCATACAAGCAAAGGTATGAGAAGAAAGAGAATTATAAAATGTTTTGGCCCTTGAGTCGGGCGTGGTGGCGCACACTTGTAATCCCAGCATTCAGGAGGCTGAGACTTGAGGATCCCGGTTCGCGGCCCAGCCTCAGCTACTTAGTGAGGCACTCCGCAACTTAGTGAGACTCGGTTTCAAAATAAAGAATAAAAAATAGGGCTGGGGGTATAGCTCGGAGGTAGAATGCCCCTGAGTTCAATCCCCAGTACCACAAAAAAAAAAAAAAAAAAAAAAATTTTGGCCCATTCCTTGTCACTTCAGAGGTAAGAGAGAAAAATAAGAAAAAACAACTTAAATGTGCTCTATATTCACACCAAAATAAGACATTAATATTAACAGGGAAGTTGGAAATGTGTATGTAAAAAGAGTCAACATAGGAAAGTATGCTGGGAGAAAAAAAATAAGTGGAAAAAATCCACACAGATTACCTGGAGAGACTTCCTCTTTCTGTCTGACCGTGTGGTCCTTTGTGAACTTCACCCTCTGATGAGCTCTAATACACGTCTTGCAGAGCCATTCAACACACTCTACACAAAACCCATTAGCTTCTGCATTGTCCTCACAGCTTGTACACACCTAAGAATAAAAGAAACATGCCACATAAATTTATACCATCAGATATACAAAATAATCAACCATACTGGACTCTATCAGCGTTAACAGTGCTTGTAAATTTAAACTGATACTATGTGTTAAATTATATGTGTATGAAATGGAAATATTAAACACAGGTAAGAATTATTACAAGTACATTTTCTCCTTAGTTCAATATACTAAATATTCCAGGCATTACGCTAGGTGTGGGATATAGAAAAATCAGGAAAAACAAACACAAATCCTGCCCTTAGGATATAGTTTCAGAGAGGGAAACTAGTTCAAATTCCACTTCTCCTACTTATTGCCAAGTGCTGTTGGGCAGGTCAGAGTACCATTTCTAAAATGAGGGTGAGCCGGGCGTGGTGGCACATGCTTGTAATCCCAGCATTTGGGAGGCTGAGACCAGAGGATCCGGGTTCGCGGCCAGCCTCAGCTACCTAGTGAGGCACTCCGCAACTTAGTGAGACTCGGTTTCAAAATAAAGAATAAAAAATAGGGCTGGGGGTATAGCTCGGAGGTAGAATGCCCCTGAGTTCAATCCCCAGTACCGCAAAAAAAAATAAAATAAAATAAAATGAGGGTGATAATACAGACTTCACTCAGTAGTTGTGAGAATTTAAAAGGGAGGCAGACACACGTTATTGGAATATTCACCCTAATATATAACTATTGAGAAGTGCCATAAAGGAAATGTCTGAGTCTTGCAAGAGCATATCATGGAGAAGCTGATCTCCGTGTAGTGGGGTTGGAAGGTTGGAGAAAGCAACAGGAGGGAATCTTCGGTGAAAGCCTTTCCTAAAAAGAGCCTATTAGCACAGAGACATGAAAGCTGAGTCAACAACTCAAAGCCTTCTGGGCAGAGAACAACGGGAGCAGAGCCGCAGGCAAGAGCAGGGCAGGTTCAAAGATCTGAGAGAGCAGGTGTGACTGAAGTGCAGAGATCAAGGGAAGGCTGGCAAGGGAAGGCACTAGTGGCCAGATTAAGCAGAGTCACATGACAACGCTGGTCTTTGTCTGAAGACTATTAAAAGCTTTTAAGTTAGAAAGTGGGATGACGATATTTACATATTAAAACCTCTATTGCTGCAATGTGGACAAAGAATTAGAAAAGGGGCAAGTGTTTCTGTATTAAGATAAAGTAGGAGGTCTTTGTGTGGTTTGAGTGAAGGTAGGTATAATGGAGATGAGAAGAGAATGGGTCAGAGGAAGATTTATTCAGTAAGTAACACTGGTTTGGATGATCCATCAGGAATGGGGCATGGCGAGACAGCATCTATGTTTCTCATCTGTGTAACTGTAGATGACAGCACGATTCTCTGAGTATGGAGAGTAAAGTTAGACAATATATAGAAACAGGGCTCATTGTCTTATTTTTGGTTGTAGGAAAAAAAAATTGCCATTTACTTAGAGGGTAGCAAATTCTAAATACCTGGATAACGTTTCCATAAATTATAACCTTGTTTTTTCTCAGCTTTTACTATCTTAAACATTATTAAAATTGTTTGATACCATGGATGCCTGCTTCCTAGAAATTATTTGTATGCGTTGGTTTTTGCAATCTCTTATCTACCTGAATGTCTCTCCAGGTCCAAATCTCCCACTCTTTTCTCTGATTCTGTAGTTGTTCTTAAATCTGTGGATTGATCTCATCTACTTCCTCACCTTCACCTGTCACCCTCTAGAAGGATGTCACCTAAGATATCATCTCCACAGTAGGCTACAAAAAGGAATGCGGAATGTCTCTGGAGAGCTCTCTAGTACATGAAGCAAAGAGAAAAAACATATAGAAATAAAAAGTAGAAAGAATATGTAAATATTACTGCTTAAAGAAAAATAAGATTTAGAGCTGGGCGTGGTGGCACATGCTTGTAATCCTAGTACTTGGGAGGCTGAGACAGGAGGATGGCAAGTTTGCAGCCAGCCTCAGCAACTTAGGAGGCTCTCTGCAACTTAGTGAGACTCTTTATTTCTTCCAAATAAGAAATAAAATTGGAGCCGGGCGTGGTGGCGCATGCTTGTAATCCAAGCATTTGGGAGGCTGAAAGAGGAGGATCCGGGTTCGGGTTCTCGGCCAGCCTCAGCTACCTAGTGAGGCACTCTGCAACTTAGTGAGACCCTGTTTCAAAATAAAGATTAGTGGGGCATGGTGGCGCACACTTGTAATCCCAGAATTCAGGAGGCTGAGACTGGAAGATCTGGGTTCGAGGCCAGCCTCAGCTACCTAGTGAGGCACTCCGCAACTTAGTGAGACCCTGTTTCAAAATAAAGATTAGTGGGGCATGGTGGCGCACACTTGTAATCCCAGAATTCAGGAGGCTGAGACTGGAAGATCTGGGTTCGTGGCCAGCCTCAGCTACTTAGTGAGGCCCTCTGCAACTTAGCAAGACCCTGTTTCAAAATAAAGAATAAAAATAGGGCTGGAGTGTAGCTCACAGGTAGAATGCTCCTGGGTTCAATCCCCAGTGCCATTAATTAATTAATTAATTAGTTAATTAGTTAATTAATTAATTAAATTCCACCTGGGAGTGTAGCTTGAAGGTAGAATGCCTCTGGGTTCAAGCCCCAGTACCACACACACACACAAGTAAAATAAAATAGGGCTGGGAGTGTAGCTCAGGGTAGAATGCTCTGGGATCAATCCACAGTACCAAAGGGGGGGGGGGGTGGCAGAGAGAAAGAGAAAGAGAGGTCTGTAATCCTAGTACTTGGGAGGTGAAAACAGCAGAATCTTAGGTTCAAGGCCCGCCTTGGCAACTTAAGATCTTATTTCAAAATTAAAAATAGTGTGTACATATATCACTATAAACCGCATTATGATGTAAGACTAAAATGCACCAATAAAAGCATAAAAAAATTAAAACTAAAAGGAGTTGGGCATGTTACTCCAAGGTAGAATATCCATGGGTTTAATCCTCAGTAACAAAAAAAAAAAAAAAAAAAAAGTTGTTGCAAATAATGCTTTTTTTTTTTTTTTTTTTTCCCCGCAGTACTGGGGATTGAACCCAGAGCATTCTATCTCTGAGCTACAACCCCAGTCCTATGTTTTAGTCTTTATTTTTGAAACAGGGTCTTGCTAAATTGCAGAGAGCCTCACGAAGTAGCTGAGGCTGGCCGTGAACCTGAGATCCTCCTGTCTCAGCCTCCAAGTACTGGGATTACAAGCGTGGGCTACCATGCCCGGCTATTTACTTATTGTTGTACTGGGGATTGAACCCAGGGGGGCATTCTACTTCCGGGCTACCCCCCTAGCCCTATTTTTTATTCTTTATTTTGAAACAGGATCTCGCTAAGTTGGGGAAGGCCTCATTAAGTAGCTGAAGCTGCCTGCAAACCTGTGGTCCTCCTGTCCCAGCCTCCCAAGTACTGTGATTACAAGTGTGCCACGCCCGGCACAAGTAATGTTAAAACATGATGATTTGATTGAATATCACTGTAGTGACTGCTGGCTTTCTGTTTTGCTAGAAATGCTGTTCATCTTCCTCTAAACTCCAACTCTACTCTTCCGTATATTCTTATTCTGCAAGGCATGCTTGTGCTTTACAAGTTTCATTTAGACTCTAGCCCAGGGTGGTGCTGGAAGAAAACTGCAATTTCCTCCTAAGGGAGTCAAGAATGAAGCAGGATCCACAAGGAGACTGATACTTTATACTTCTCACATGCTATAGAGTTCATCTCAGCTTGGCTGACTCCAGCTACGGCATCACAGATCCTCCCTAGGGACCTGACGTCCAGATCACTGGATCTCTAAATCCAATACCTTGAACAATGCTACCAAGTGAGGCTTAAAGAGTAATGCCATTTAGAAAAGAACACTTTCCTAAAAAAGTAGAAACTTCACTAGTCAAAGATAAGATTTTTATTTCATATGTATCATTATAGAGTTAACCATTAAAATAGAAAAGTGAAGCCGGGCGTGGTGGCGCACGCTTGTAATCCCAGCATTCGGGAGGCTGAGACCGGAGGATCCGGGTTCGCGGCCAGCCTCAGCTACCTAGTGAGGCACTCTGTAATTTAGTGAGACTTGGTTTCAAAATAAAGAATAAAAAATAGGGCTGGGGTGTAGCTCGGAGGTAGAATGCCCCTGAGTTCAATCCCCAGTACTGCAAAAAAAAAAAAAAAAAAATAGAAAAGTGAAAAAGGAGATGGAAATAAAAATCTAATTACCGATACATAGTAACTAAGTCCAAAGAAATGAAATAATGTCAAATACAAAATGTTTTTTGCTGGAGAGGATAGGGAATATGGAGACACAATCAGGGGCTTCTGTATTGATACTGTTTAATTTTTTAAGCTGAACTTATTATTGGTTATATACTTTTAAAAATATTACATATATTACAAATATTATATACATGGTCTAACACTGGGCCTTAATTTGTAGTAGCATTTTAGGCTGCCTTATCTGATAGGGACTGAGTTGGTATTGATTGCTAATAAGAGTAGTATTAATTGCTAATGAGAAAAGCTATACTTAGTCAGAACAATAAAATCCCTTTTCTCTGTCTCTGGGCTGTCAGCCAAAGCTACAGCCAAGGCTGACCTTGCCCGCTAAACGCAGTGGGCTAACTGGCTGGCCGGTTGTCATAGCAACTAAGATAAGCAGCAGAACACTGAATGCTAAAATTATAGACACCTGAACTTATAAGAAAAGGATTACTCAGACCCTCATAAAAGTTTAGACCAAGTTAAAAGATGAAAAAACAGGCTACATAGACCCAATATTTATTACTAATAACACAAAAGTAGTTAAATAAAGCCCTATAAAGCCCTTATACTTTTTTTTTTAAGGCTACATTCCAATGTCTTTCTTTTCCTTATTACAAAACAAGTTTTCAACATAAGAAAGTAACTGCTAGCAGATAAGAGATAAGGGATGCTGAGACTTACCCAAGGACATAGATAGTTTAGAAATAAGAATAAACAAAAAACAATGTGGGCTTTTAAACTGCTACCAAGCAGCCCCCTTACCTTGTTAACTAAGTGAGGCATTTTCATTAGTGATGTCAGACCTATCTGTCCTTGTGAGGATGAACAAAGAAGACTAACAAAAAGGTTTACACAAGCCGGGCGTGGTGGCCCACGCTTGTAATCCCAGCATTTGGGAGGCTGAGACCAGAGGATCGGGGTTCACGGCCAGCCTCAGCTACCTAGTGAGGCACTCCGCAACTTAGTGAGACCCGGTTTCAAAGTAAAGAATAAAAAATAGGGCTGGGGGTGGAGCTCGGAGGTAGAATGCCCCTGAGTTCAATCTCCAGTACTGCAAAAAAAAAAAAAAAAAAGACTAAGATTTCAAAGGTGACAGTATTTTACTTCTTATATGCTCCTTCATGTCTCTCTCCGACTCAGTGCTTTTCCTGCTCTGTCCCTCCTTTCTGCCTATAATAATAAAATCTTGCTTAAGCTTGCAGCAGGTCCAACTTTCATTTCTATACTAGCCAAGAACAAGGACCCACACAGACATCATCCCAAACTGTACCATCACCAACAGGGGCAAAAGACTCAAGATTTATACTTACCTGATTAGACTTTTCTACTGTACTGCTGGGAACCTCAGTAGTGTCCTTCACAAAAAAATTATCTATGATGTGTCTCTCTGCACATTCTTGGCTGCAAACTGGGCATCGGATGACTCCCACTAGGAAAGACAAATTTGCATTCTTAGTTTTAATGTAACTATACTGGTACTAAACCAACACATCTCATCTCAACTGTAACTGCGTTCTTTCATAATGTCCACTCTTCTTAAATTTGTACCTGTTTTTTCACTCAGAAGCAATTCAGCTTGTGTACTTATTAAGATTCTTTATCACACATATATCTTCATTTTTTTTTTTTTTTTTTTTTGCGGTACTGGGGATTGAACTCAGGGGCATTCTACCTCCGAGCTA
>PVLC010036034.1:0-16020 GCA_004027655.1 Graphiurus murinus
CCAGAAGGCCTTATTCTTTTAAAATTTACTGAAAGTGTGGAATTGCATTAAATTGAAGAACTTATGAGCAGCAAAGGAAACTATAAAGAATTTCAACAGAGAGCCCACAGAATGGGAGAAAATTTTTGCCAATAGAGGATTAATATCTAGAATACACAGAGAACTCAAGAAAATCACAGCTAAGAAAACAACCCAATCAAAAATGGGCAAGTGAGCAAAATAGACACTTCACAAAGGAAGAAATATAAATGGCCAATAAATGTATGAGGAAATGTTCAGTATCATTAACAATCAGAGAGATGCAAATCAAAACCACCCTGAGAATTCACCTAACCCCAATTAGAATGCCAACATTAAAAACACAACAACAAATGCTGGAGAGGGTGTGGAGAAGTGGAAACTCTAATAGATTGTTGGTGGGATTGTAGATTAGTGCAACCACTGTGGAAAACAGTGTGGAAGATCCTCAGACAAATGGGAAAGAACCTACCATATGATCCAGCAATACCACTTCTGGGTATCTACCCAAAAGAATGGACACCAAACTATCAGACCAACACATGTGTATCTATGTTTATAGCTGCACAATTCACAATTGCCAAACTATGGAACCAGCCAAGATGTCCATCAACAGATGAATGGATTACAAAACTATGGGATATGTACACAATGGAATTTTACTCATCCATAAAGAAGAACAAATCATGTTATTTGCAGGAAAATGGAGGGACTTGGAAAACATTATACTAAGTAAGATTAATCAGTCACAAAAAGTAAAAAATCCTATGCTCTCCCTAATTTGTGGAAGCTAGGGAGAAAGTGAGTCATAGGAGGGACTCTAGATGAAAAAGGAAAATCTTGGATGATCAAAGAAGGTGCCCTAATTGAAGGTGATGGGTAAGGGAGGAAACACCCTAATGCACATGATGTACATTCACAAATATATCAGTCAATCACTAAACTGAACATGAGAAGGGGGGAGGAGAGAGAGGATGGGGTGGGATTTGGGGAAGTGTTAACTGAGATCTGTGTACATGTATGCCTCTACCAGCTTGTACTTCACAAAGATGTATGATTACAATGCACCAATAAAAAAATAAGAAACAAAAACAAAAACAATTCAGCACAGGAAAAAAACATGCACTGAAAGGACTGAAAGGTGTCCAAGCATGTTGATGGAACCCTTTCTCTTTCTTTTTTTTTTTTTTTTGGTACTGGAGATGGAACCCAGAGGCATTTTACCTCCAACCTACATTCCAAGCCCTTTTTATTTTTTATTTTGAAACAGGAACTTGCTAAGTTGCTGAGACTATCCTTAAACCTGCCATCCTCCTGCCTCAGCCTGGATTACAGGCATGTGCCACCATGCCTGGCTTATTTCATTGCATGAATTTTATGAATTTGTTTCATATTTTAATGTTCGTTATAATGCATCATAAAATAGATGTCATATTTAACATGGTAGTGGTGATTCTCTTGTTCCCTAAAAGCTTTCACTGAATTGATAATACTTCTTAAATAAGCAATATGTTAGAAAGGAGCAAGTATGATACCCTAGCCATGATGAAGAAAAATGGTCACGCCTCTCGGAACCTTCCCTGACTTTTCTCTCTACCCTCCCTCCCTATCTGACTTTGCCATTTGTTACCCTGCCTGGAAAACCCCACAGCATCATTTCTGTTGTCCTTGGTTGACAGTTCATGCAGCCATGTCTGTAGAGGAAAAACAAGGTCTTGTAGAAGAACCTGAGGAATATGGTGGTGGCTGCCTTTGGAGACTGATGTCTGCCAGACCTCCCCTCCACAGAGACAAATTAGTAGAGGACTAGGGCCATTTCTAAAGGGAAGAGGGTGGCCAGGGGGGGTAAGCAGAGCACCATGGCCTTTTGCATTTGCTCCTCTGGTCCTGCCGCAGTCCTCCCTGTGAGCCAGTAGAGGCACTGGCTGTGTAGCTTCTTGAAGGAGCAGGGTGACACACCTAGTGCCCCGGCAGTGCATCGAAGAGTGTGGATAAGAGAAAAGACAGTGAGCAGCCAGCATGTCCTTCTCAGCCAACAGAGATGCTAAGCCCATTTAGGGTGGTTGTGCTGCTTTTTATTTTCGTTTGTGTTTTTTGATATTGGGGATTGAACCCAGGGGCATTCTAACTCTGAGCTATACCCCAAGCCTTTTTGATTTTTTTTTTTGAAACACGGTCTCGCATAGTTGCTGAGTCTCTCCTCCAAACTGCTGTCCTCCTGTCACAGCCTCCCAAGTACATAACCAGCTAGCTGGGTGGCCATGCCATTGTGTCATCCCAGCTTGGCTTTTGGGGGATTCCTGTTGCCAGTTGTCTTGCTTCTTGCTCTTTCCACGCCCATCTCTTACATTCCCTGTGGCTTCTAGAATGTGCTTTCTATCACCGGTTTAATCAGCTGTACTGTTTGGTGGACTCAGAGCTTCCAGACCTCTTCCTGGAAGAAGCTGCTGAGGGTGTCCTCCTCCTGTGAACTTTGGTTTTATTAGTGATCTTGGTGCACATGGAAGGAGAGTGAGAGAGAGAATAAAATCTTTTCTCATTTCAAGGGTCACACCACAGCAGATTCTATTAGTGCCCTGTTTGCAGCTGAAACTTTAGAAGATGGATTTGCAAGAGCCCATATTAGATGCTGCTGTGAATCTAATCAGCTCTCATAGGAATCACTGCCTCAGAAAAAGGCTCTTTCCTCAGCTGACCCCTCTCCAAGAGCCAACAGGGATCCCCTGTCATTTAATTTAAGGTAAATACTTTTCACTGGCCACAGAAGATAATTTCTTAAGGTTGGGCCAGGACAAATAAATGGGAGAAAAGAAGACAGTCTCTAAAGATAAAACACAACACAAAGTGAAATAACTTCTTCATCAAAGCAACACTAAACTCCCTAGCATCTCATAGCTCTCCCACCTCCAGGGGAGTCTATTCTCTATTCTCTGTCCTGTAATTGCTATCCTTCAGCTCCTTTGGCTCTTAAAAAAAAAAATCAGGCCTTTGAATGTGGTATAGACAGAGTTAAATCAAATCCTTCTGACTGTTCCAAGTTCAGTCCTCTTGAAGGTCAGACTTCAAGGGAGGTCAATTCTACAACATCTTTGACCCCAGAGCAAGTTAATGCATCAAACTGGAAATCTCTGTACCACCCATAGACCTTCAGTCTCCAGCACCAATAAAGCTTGCTTTGCATAAAGAATATGCACTCTCACCCCAGAATGGCTAGTCACCCCACAGTCCTGCAGAGATGTGATATGGAACAAATATCCAACCTCCTCTGTGTGGACAGGACCAGGCTATGCCTGTATCTGTTCAGTCAATCAAAGATATATACGTTTATAGTGACTTGGAAAGACTACAAAGGCATCTAGAGAAATCGGATTTCTGTTTAGATGTACAACTTTTGTTCATGTTGTATACACAGGCACAGAAATGAGAGGCTGTATTTACTTGATTTTTTTTTTTGTCATCTCTTAAAATCTAACACAAATGAGAATTTTTGGCATTGGCAAGCATAATCACTCAGGGTGTGTATATTTCTAAAAGTGTAACTTTATGTATGCATATGTTTTATTTCTAACAGTTCTTGCGGATGAAAACCTCTACATTTTAGATTACTCACTGAACATTAGTACCAAGATTTGCTCATTGGGAATCTCAAATACTGCATATTTGAGAATGGGGGAAATCTACAGGAAAAAATAAATGTACAGAACCTGCATTGTGTATTTTTCACAGAAAAGCTAATTATTAGAGGAGGCTAACACTTGAGGTCCCTCGCTCCCCCATCCCCCCCACTCCGGGAGTAGATTTTGGCCAGTGAATTCATGCAACATCTTCCCTGCCTTCTCCTCCGGGACACTTAAAGAATGTTTGGCTTCTGGATAGTGTCAGAAAACGGAAGTAGCAAATAGTCTTTATTAATAAAGCACGGGCCTTTCCTGACGGAGATTTTAATCGTGGGCTGCACACGTGAATCCTTTTAAAGAAATTGCTCCGGGCTGGGAATTTCCAACTCCAACTTCCGTTAGCCGGCAGCTCGAGCAAGACGCACATCTGCTCTTTAATTGCACAATATTTCGAATCAAAACAAACTCCTCTGCGGAAAAGGGTCCTGTTGGTTTTGGCTCGGGTTACCCTTTGTGTTGTTGACTGTGTCCCCTCTTCCTATCAGAAGGTAGGGATGTGACCGACATCTCCCGGTGGCGCCACCGGAGTCTGTGTTGCAGCCACAAGTCGCGGCCGCTAGATGGCGCGAGAGGACTGGGCTGGGGCCGCGGAGGTGGCCGCTTTCTCTCTGCAGGGGGAGGAACACTTTTGTTTCTCAGCTTTTTCTTCCTGCCCCTTTGTTCGACTTCACCATTTTCTGCCTCCTTTCTCTCCGCTGGAGTTACGCAGTTCGCCTTTCTTTCGGCATCTCCGTTCAAGCAAAGCTCTGTCTCCAGCCGCGGGGGCTGGATATCTCGGGACTCTCGCGGTGACCCTGGATGGCCCCTGCTGCCGAGCGCCCGCTTTCGCTCCCAGATCTTTCGCAAGATTCTTTTCCAAAGCCATCCAACCTGCGGCCAGGTGTTCTCAGCTCACCCTGGGCCTGCTGCTCAGCTCTGCATACCTGGGGAGGTAGTGCTGAGAGTGTTGGCGTTATAGAAGCGGCTCCAGGCTCCAGTAATCCGAATATTGTACATTTGTGAAGCCGAATTAAGAGAAAAGCAGATTACAGGGTGGCAAGGGGGTTTTAAAGACCAATCCCCAGACTTGCCATCTCTCTGCACTGCTAGAACTGGCCCTTTACTGTAGGGGTCCAGAAGGAAGTCAGAGGGCGCTGGAGACAGCCGACAGAGGTGATGGCTTATTAGAAAGAAGACCTAAAGAACACAAGAGTCTTCTTTTATAAATGCCTTGACAATCCGAGAGGCCATGCCACGGCGGCGAAAGAGCCGCCAGACTTTTGGCACCCTCCATGGAAAACAGTGGGGAGGAGCCCTGCAATCGGGGGGCAGAGGGAAGTGGGGTCTCCCAGGCCTCTTTTCAGAACAATTAGAGATCTATGACCCCGCGGAGGCAGATGGGAGCCCATAAAGTTACTGGGATTCGAGCCCACCCACAGAGGGGAGGCCAGGGCGGGGTTCCCAGTATAGGGCCTCCACCCTAGTGGAAGTGCCCCTCTGCCACTTGGACCTGCCAGAACATCAGAAGGAACCTGCATCAGCACCCTACCCTCCAGCCATGGCCACCCAGCCCCTGCTGTGGACCTGTGCCTTAGGCTAGAAAATCCACCACGCAGTCTTTCCCAGAGCTTAATAGTACTCATTTGGAGCCGGGCGTGGTGGTGCACGCCTGTAATCCCAGCATTCGGGAGGCTGAGACCGGAGGATCCGGGTTCGCGGCCAGCCTCAGCTATCTAGTGAGGCACTCTGCAACTTAGTGAGACCCAGTTTCAAAATAAAGTAAAAAGTAGGGCTGGGGGTATAGCTCGGAGGTAGAATGCCCCTGAGTTAAAAAAAAAAAATAGTACTCATTTGGGCGGGTATTGACCCCTCCTAAGTCCTAAGGAAAAACAGCACCATGATGGAATGATTTTGTGATTAAAAACCCCAAAACCCATGCCTCCCTCTCTCCCCTTGCTCCCACCCCACCCCACCCCATACATAGACGCAAATTAGACCAAGCTGGGCCAAGTTTTTTTTTTTTTTCTTCCATCTCACCTCTCCTTTTCCTCAGTGGCAGCAGTGATTTATGGCTCCAAGAGGAGCATGGACCAAACTCAGTTGTTTCAGCTGACCTTCCCTGTGAGTTTTCAGGTCCACGTGAAATCCAATGGGGTGTAAACTGAATCCCCCAAATAGCTTTTGAAAGCCCAGTGCACAGAGCCTCAGTAAGGGAGCCAACCAAACCAAAGCTCCCTTCCTCCAGCCCTCCGCTCCTGCTACTGGAGCTCACAAAGCTCCTGCCACTTCTGAGTCCCGCTGGGAAGGGTCTGCTGCACCTGGCTGGGGCCAGCGCACCATTGTTCTCTGCAGCACTCACCACCCTGGGCCCCCTGATCACCCTTGGGGCTGGCCCCGTGCCAGGGCCCTCAGATGCCAGGCTTTTGTTCCAGGGACTCTGTGGGGCAGGTCACACAGGGAAAGTGAGACTTGGCTGGAACACTGAGGCACAGCCAGTTTTCTTCCCACAGTCAGGAAGCAGCTTCTAGCCCTTTCCAGCCCCTGGATGCCTTCTACACTGAAATGCTGCAGCACCCTGAGAGTTTGGGTCAGGGCCTGCAGGTGCTAGAACCTTTTCTCTTAGAAGGGAATTGTCCATGGCTCTCTGGAAGCCAGGAGGGTTTCTGGGAGATTCTGAGATGCTGTACTTAACAAAGAGCTCGAATGTAAAAAGACGGAGGGAGACGTGTCTGGTCAAGGCAGAAGGTTAAAAGCATGGGCTTTGGAATCAGGCGGACCTGGGCTCAAGTCTTGGTTCATCCTCCTCAGAGGTCAGAGCATCAAGTGACCTTGAGAGTCACTTGATCCCTCAGGCCCCCTTTGCTCCATTATTCTTCATCTGACCCCATCTAGTCTACGCCAACATGCTTTGTACAGTTCTTGTCAGAAGGAAAGACTACATGAGTGAGAACTTGGATTTATAATGATCACAAAAGTTAATTGAGCATAGTGCTCAGCACTTTCTATTAATTTTATTTAATCCTCACAACAGTTTTATAAGGTAAGTATTGCTATGAGTCACGTTTTCCCAGTGAAGAAATACAGATTTAGGGAGGTTGCCAAAGACTTAGAATAATCTTTTAAACCATAAGACTAGTTATGATCATCCTTGGTTTAAAAATCTGCTCTCTTACTTGCCTACAGGATAAAGTAATATTGTTTAACATAGCATGGAGGATACTTTCAGGTGTAGCCCTTCATGATTGGCATTTCACCAGTGCCATCTTTCTGATTTCCTGACTCATAGCCCACCTCTGACCATACCAAGCAGTTCACTTTTCCCTCACGGGTTGAGGGGGTCTTGATCTCTGAGGTTCTGTGCATGGTCTTTTCCTCTTCTTTTCACTCCTTCTCTGATGGTTAACTCTGAAAGTCCTTCAAGATGTGGCTCAAGTATCCTTTTGTCTTGAGAGTAGCACCCAAGCATAACTTGTGAGCCTGACCCTAACAGGACTGACGAATGTCTTTTCACTTATCTGTCCCCACACCTAGGTAGTAGCAACTTGGTGGCAAGTGATGTGTCTCTCACCTTTGAATCCCCAAGACCTGGCACAGTTCCCGGCACATAGTAGGTGGTCAAAATAGTTTTTGAATGAATAATTGAATTTTAAGCAGGGATAGAAATGTCTGGAAGGCAGATTTGAGTTCTAGTTGAAGAATAGAGCTTTTCTAATAGAGCTGTCTGTGGGTGGCAACTCCAAGTCTTCAAGAAATGTTGCATTCTAATCTAACAAGTCTACAAAATCAACAGCAGCAGGAGCAAGAGCATTTATATTCATTGAGCACTTGCTATAGACCGGCACTTTATATGTATTATCTGAATTTTCATAACAAGTGAGAATGTCTATGTAGCATTAAACATTAATGTCCCCCCTGTTCATATGAGGAAGTTGTGCACAGAGAGCTTGAGGGACTTGCATAAGGCCACTGAGATGGTGGTGGTAGAGCTACCCAGGCACTCCACTGCAGAGTGCAGGTTCTTTCCAATAGGAGTGGCCAGTGAGGTATAAATAGGCATTGGTGGGAAGAGGTTGTGGTCGGTTCAGATTGGGAAAATGCTGTGTTCAGTAACACTCAATTACTAGAGGTTTGGGAAGTTCTATGATGAAAACAGGCTCACTTCCTAGCTCAGCACTCGCAGCTCATTGGCCATAGCACTTTTCTGGTGCCAGAACACCTGTCAACACCTCTCAGGCCCCTGGAGTAACAAGGTGCACAGTGAAGGTTACGTAGCCCTGGGAGCTGGCTGGCGACTGACCCCAGCCTCCCTCCAGCTCAGCCTGCCACTTCCATTCCATTTGATCATCATGTCACTTCTACTCTCAAAAACTGTCAACAGGCCCCACGCAAGGTAACCCCCAGTCCTTAGTAGCAGATTGAAGCGAGTCTTTCTGGCTGGCAGTTCCCTGGCTTCTCTTCCATGAAGCTCATCTGCTACTGGGAGACCGGGATGCCCCCTGTCCTGAGCAAGCCATTCATGTGCCTCAGTTTGGAACTGTTGCCTCAAATAGGTGAACAGCAATGATTTTTGAAAGCTTACCTATCATCTCTGCCCCTAGAGACTTCTCAGATACCACTTGGCTCAAGAAGTCTCAATGTTTTAGGTCAAGAATTGGTAAGAGAATGCAGGGGAAGCAGTGTAGACCCTCTTAGGGAGGGGTTCACATATAGATATTAACCACATGAGCTGTAATTCAGGAGCGCTCACAGACACCCCCGTCCCGCAAAGACCACTCAAGGACCCCAGGTTAAGAAACCTGAGAAAATCCATTCTCATCCAAGGCTAGAAAACAGGGGGCCCGAAACTTCATGTAAGTGTCCACATTCAGGCAGCTAGAGTATGGCCGAGTTGGGATTTGTATCCAGGTTTCCTGAGTCTTTAAGCCTGTGTCTGTTTGTAAGGTTTCTAATGAAGGATGCTTTATTAATTTTAGTGCACACCACAATGCATCAATCATGGATTGTTGATGCCTTATGCTTTGATATAGGATGAGCTTTAACAAAATTCTTTGAATTCCTGTGACACTAGCACTGACCAATAGAGGTTGATACCTTTTGAGAAAAGTCATTAAATAATAACAGTGACCATAGAATGTGCATTAAAAGGGTGGAGAAGCAAAACCCCATTAAATAAACACTCTGCAGATGGGAAAGAATGACAGCATCAATGGTTAGAACCAATACCAACAGACGCAAGAACACATAGCCACATAAGACAATCAAAAGATGTGTCACGTTGGGTTAAAGTCTTGATGGGTTGGGCATTCATACTGAGGCCTGTAAAGGTATCAAAGTGAAAGTTCACAGGGAGAGCAATTATAATTGAGAATTGAGAAGGTGAAAACTCATGTAACTTCTATTTTCAACCATGTAATTGAAAAATGGATCCCTTTTTTCACAATAACTATATACAAGGTAATATATTTAACACAAAACAAAGAGAAAAATAGCAATTCTTTTTCATCACACAGAAATCTATTTGAAATGTTTAGGATATCAATTTCTTCTCAATGTCTGTCTTGTTCTAATTAAAGCATACCAACACCAGACTGACCTAGGTCATTTATTTACTTGCGGAAAAGGAGATGCAGACAAGAGAAAATCTAAACTGACTCACAAATCTACTGCAACCTTTAGATTTAAATAATAAACAAATGGTACACGTCATCTTCAAATTATGGTGATCAATCATTTTGGATAGCCCAGTCCATATTCAGCACAGAAAGTCCCACATCCCAGGATTCTTCAGCCTATGCCAACCAGGACAGTTGGTCACCCTGTTTCCAACAACAATAGTAACAACAACCAGAATAATTATGTCCTCTAAAAACTCTTTCTATATAAGTCAGGCATGGTGGTCTGTGACTTAGGATGCTGAGGCAGGAGGATCACAAGTTCAAGGCCAGCCTGGGCAACTTAGCAAGAGTCTATCTTAAAATAAAAAATAAAAAAGGGCTGGGAATGTAGCTGAGTGGTAGAGTGCCCACCTAGCCTGGGCATAAGGACCTGAGTATGAGGACCTGGGTTCAATCCCCAGCACCACAAAAATGAAACAAAATAAAAAAAGAAACACCCCTCTATATACAATATCTTTACAATAGTGAATTACTTGAATAAAGTGGTAATTAATTTGGGTATTTTGCATTACAAACCAGCATGGTTATTTTATTTTATTGCTTTTTTAGTTTTCATATGTAGCTCTTTTCCTTATATAGAAAGAGAATCAATTTTGTTAGCTTAACAGAAAAAAAATCATCCATTATGTGTCAGCCACAGTGGTAAACAACCAAAATTTCTGCTATATTCACATACCACAATATTTAGAGCTCCACTATAAGAGTATAGGAACAAACAAATAGTAGAATAAATTCATTTATTAGAACTTTAAAAATATTACTGAACCATAGGAGAAGAGGAAAACCATTTCGGCAAATCTACCAGCAAAATTTTTTATTCTGAAATGTTCGTTTCTTTTTCTTCGTTAAGGGGGTGTTGTTGTAGAGATGGAAGCTTAGAAAGGAGCGTCAGTTCCTGGTACATATTTTTTAGCTGTCATTAATTCAGGGCTTAATAACATTGGATACATTATGTAACCCAATTTTGTCTTACAAGGATCTTCTATAATATCGCAGTATTGTGGTAAAATTCAGCTTGTCGCAATATCATGAGCCTGAATTAATAGTTTCATGAGTCTGCTAACAAAGGGGCTATAGAACAACAATAAAAAAGTGGGAAAATATATATCAAAATCACATCTTGTATTCTTCATGAATTACTGCAAATTCAACATATGATCATTTCTACTTTGTCAAATGGGTAACTTAGGTCCTAAAAATTGACCTGAGTTCGCCCTGCTGGTATGTGGAGGCAGAAGGTTAAGACTCAGAACTTTTGCTTCTATTCTGGCGCTCTTTAGTTTTCAGTTCTTTGCACCACATTCAGATTTTCTCAGGTCTTTAAGTCTCTGATGACAGCTAATTACCCTCCTATCGAAAAAAATCCACACGTGCATGTGGCCTCTTCTAACTCCTACTAGACCTGGAACAAGAGTGTGTAAAGAGGCCCATGTGCTTAACGCCACAGGTTTTCCCTCATCTCATTCACACCCTCTCTGCCTGGAATACACCCAGTTTTCCTGATCATCGCTGATATCACCTCTGTCTCTTCAAGAAAACCAAGGCTGGAAGACCAGATTCCAATTGAGAGTTCCAGGCCTCTTAGGAGTTTCTCACTGAAAGCGATGGCCCAGGCTCCATCCCTCCTGCAGTGAGGGAGGATGGACTTGGGAAAGAGGGTGGAGGTCTTCAGGCAGGAAATCCTGGGGTTCTAGGAGTAGAAAAAGGGAAGGCCTTTATGCTGGGCACATTACTTGGGTTTCTGGGACAACATGCTCTATTGAGAGGGTCACAGTGAGCAGGGCATCCCACAGCACACTTTGTGTCTGATCTAAAGACAATACTGCATGTGCATACACTCAAAGAGTTCTCTCTCTCTCTCTGTCTTTGACAATATATTTAATTTGCTTTCAGCTGAAACATAAAAAATTGTATATATTCATGGGGTGCTATGTGATATTTTGATACATATATATCATATGACTTTTAAATCAGGGTAAATATCTATCTCTTCAAACATTCATTATTTCCTTATGGTAAAAGCTTTCAAAAAATCCTTTCTTCTTGAAATATATGGTATATTATCATTATCTATAGTAACCTTACTATGCAAAATGGAAAAAAAAAGGCACATTAGTACTTCTTACTCCTAGCTAAATAAAACTTAGCACCTGTGGATCAGCCGCTCCCTATCCCTTCCTCCCCTGACTCTCCCAGCCTCTAGAAGCTACTATTCTTCTGTCAACTTTTATTATGAGATCAACTTTTTTATCTTATCTTTTTTTTTTTTTTTTTTGTGGTACTGAGGGTTGAACCCAGAGGCTACCTTCGAGCTATACCCGCAGCCTGATTTTTATTTCTTATTTGGAAACAGGGTCTCGCTAGGTTGATGAGAGTCTCACTACTTATTGAGGCTGTCCTTGAACCTGTGATCCTCCTGTCTCAGCCTCCCAAGTACTGGGATTACAGGTGTGTGCCACCACACCCGGCTATGAGATCAACTTTTTTAGATTCGACACAAAAGTGACATTTGTCTCTCTGTGCCTGGCTTATCTCACTTAACATAGAGATCTCCACTTCCATCTATATTGTGTCAAATGACAGGATTTCACTCTTTTTTTTGTGGCTGAATATTATTCCATGTTATAGATGTGCCACATTTTCTTTATTCATCAGTCGATGGACATTTCAGTTGATTCTATTTCTTGCCTATTGTGAATAGTGCTGCAATGAACACATGAGTACAGATGTTTCCTGGATATACTTAATTCATTTCCTTTGGTTACATACCCAGGAGTGGAATTGCTGGGTTTTGTGGTAGTTACTTTTTTAATTTTTTGAGGAATTTCCCTATCATTTCCCATAATGACTGTTCTAATTTACATTCCTACCAACAGTATACAGGGGATCCCTTTCTCCACATTCTCTTCAGAGCTTGTTAGCTCTTGTCTTTTTGATAATAGTTACTTTTACTATAGTAAGTTAACATCTCATTGTGATCTTGATTTGCATTTCCCTGACAATTAGTGATGATGAGCATTTTCTCATACACCTGTTGGTTGTTTGTATGTCTTTTTTTGATAAATGTCTGTTTAGATCTACTGTCCATTTTGAAGTCAGGTTATTTTGCTATTTTTTTGAGCTCCTTATATATTATGAATATTAATCCCTTGTCAGATATATAGTTTTCAATTTGTTTCTGTTCTGTAGGCTGTCTCTTCACTCTGTTGATTAATTCTTTTGCTATGCAGAGCTTTTTAGTTTGATCTAATCCCATTTGTCTATTTTTGCTTTTGTTTCCTGCTTGTCCACAAAATCCTTGCCTATTCCAATGTCTTGAGGCATTTCCTCTGTTTTCTTTTCGTAATTTCATCATTTCAGGACTTCCTTTAAATCTTTAATCTATGTTGAGTTGATTTTTCAAACTGGTGAGAGAGAATTTCATTGTTCTGCTTGGGGATATACAATTTTCCCACCAGCAGTTATTAAAAACACCAT
This sequence comes from Graphiurus murinus, assembly GCA_004027655.1. Lineage (NCBI taxonomy): Eukaryota > Metazoa > Chordata > Mammalia > Rodentia > Gliridae > Graphiurus > Graphiurus murinus. The sequence goes on from PVLC010036034.1 coordinate 12,827, forward strand.
CCTTTCTCCAAATTGTGTTCCTAGCATCTTTGTAAAATATTGGTCAGCTATAGATGAGTGGCTTGATTTCTAGTTTATTTTCTGTTCCATGGGTCTCTGTGCCTTTTTTTTATACCAGTGCTATGCTGTTTTGATTACTATAGCTTTGTAGTACATTTTGAAGTCAGGTAGTATAATGCTTCCTGCTGTGTTCACTTTTTCTTGAGATGGCTTTGGCTATTTCAAACAATTCTAAGTATAATTTTTGAGATTTACAACTGTCCTATAGCTTTTCCATAGATCCCAGATTCGAAATTTATGATTACTTAGGAATAACAATAAATTCCATTTGTGCTGATCTTAAGAGTATAAAATAAGTACTCAAAACATGTGTCCATTTAAAAACACACATGAATTTTCATGGCAGCATTATTCATAATAGACAACTCAGGTATTTTTCAACTAATGAATGGATAAACAAAATGAGGTATAATCATACAATGGGATGCTTCACAATAAAAAGGAACGTCATAGTGATACATGCTATAATGTAAATGAATCTTGAAAATATAATGCAAAATGAAGAAGCCAAACACAAAAACTACCGAGTATGACTCCATTTATATGAAACATCCAGACTGGACAAAATCATAGAGACAAAAGGTAGATCCTGGTTGCCAGGAGTATGGATGGGGCAGGGAGGAATGGGGAGGGGTGGTGACTGACAAGAGGCTCTTGAGGAGGGAGGGTGATGAAAATGTTCTGGACTTAGTTGTGATGATTACTTAACCTCCCATATATACTAAAACCCATAGAGTGGTATACTTAAAGGGGTGAATGTTATGGTATTTGAATTATACCTTAGTGATGTGTGCATGTATGTCACTATCACCATGAACTACATTATACTGTGAGAGTATAATGCACTAATAAAAGCATATAAAAATTTTTAAAATAGTTTTTTTTTAAAAACAAAACATAACAGGTCTCCTTCTTGTTTTCAGGAAGCTCAGTCTGGCTCCATGTGAAGCCTCCACACCTATTAGAGCAGGTTCCAAGACCAGGTGACCCCCAAAACAGGCCCATCATTGTGTGTGCACAGAGAGCTCCCTCTCCCAACGTGGGGTTTCCTCCGTGGCCTCTCAGCGTCTGCTCTGCAGATGCCAAGTCTCCCATGAGCTTGCGGGTGCCCCAGATTCAGCGCTCCCCGCCCTGTCCCCCAGCTCCCCTGTCCATCCCTGGTTCAGCCCCCGCACCCCCACCCACGCCTTTGCGGGCTCCTCAGTCTCCTGTAGCCTGCGGAGGGGGCAGCTCTGCAGAGGCCAAACAAGCTGCCAGTGCATCCTGCCTGATTTAAGTGGTAATTTCCTTTGGGGGTTTCACTCAAGTGCAGCCCTGGGAGAATCATGGTGAAGAGCTTTCTGAGAGGAAATGTTACCCTGGACTTCCTGGAGAGTTTTATAGCTCAGCTCAGAACTTTCCCTTTTGCTTGATGAGAGCTTGTTAAGAGTGGTTAATTAACTCAGGAGAGGGGCGCCCTGCGAGGGGCAGAGGGCCCAGTGACCAGTCCTTTTCTGTTTTTCTTGTAGATTTTAATGTGGAGGCCTGGGGTGGAGGAGGGAGGGCTGGCCGGATCTCCTGGACCTGAGGTTTGGCCGTCTTGGGGCTTCTGGAATTTTGCTTTTCTGGTGGTAAAGAAAAGGTGGGTTTCTTCCTGTAGGAGCCCATTTCCCTTATTATTATTATTGTTCCTTGGTTCCTCGTTTATTCATGCAGATGGGCTCAGGGCAGAGTGGGCATCTTGCATTGCCTGTAGTAATAGATCATTGGCTTCCACCCTGACCAGTTACTGTATTGGAAATCAGGTGTTGAGTGTCTGTGTGTGTGTGTGTAGGTGGATTTAGGGGTTCTAGCACAAGAATGTGTACTTTTAATTTTCTAGGACTATTTAAAAGCTTTATATTCATAGGGAAGACTTTGGCCTTATTGTTTTGGAATGTGTGTTGTTAATTGTTTCCACTTTTTAAAATGAGGCAGCTCATAGCTATTGCACAAATGACTAGTAAACTGGAGTGGGAGCCTCTGATTAAAAAGTTTCTATATTATTTGTAGTCTCAAAGGTGAGAATTGTAAAAGAAAATTAATAATATAAATGTAAAACACTTGGAAAAGGAAGCTTGGGATAAATGAGCTAAATTCTCCCCCTTTCATATTAAGGAGTATAGAGATACTATCTCAAGGTGAGAAATGGAGAAAGAGTTAAGCCTCTTAACCAGATTTATGGACGTAACTCCTAAAAGAACCCCAAACAAACAGTTAAAGGAGGTTGAATCTGAGGAGTGGGATCAGGCTAAGAGGTGGAGGGAGGCCCTTAAGAGGCTGCTGCTTATTCCCTTAAGTTCTCTGTCCTCATTGATTAATTCCCACATATATGTATCACTTCAGTGGATTTTTTTTTTTTTTTCAGGTAAGCAAGAGACAAAATGTTAGGAGAAAGGAAAACATGGTGGGGACATTAAGTTGGATCAAGAACTAGGTTTAAAAACACATTGCACATTGACTCCTGCATTTGCTGCAGCTGGCCACACATTTGGCTCCGAGCTGAGCAAGACCGATTGGAAAAGGGACCCTTGAGCAGCCCACTCGTCATATTCACAAGATGGAACAGACCAATTCTTTGGGAGAGTTTTGGTTGTTTTTTGCTATTAAAATGTCAGAGTGAAATTTCTTCTGGAGATCTTCCCAGAGAAGACATGGATATGATTCTGTCCTCCACAATATCTTTGAAATGTGTAGAATAATGATTTTCATGGGTTATTTCCCTCCCTTAGATTGATTCTCAACCCAGATTACTGTAAAACAGTGCAAATAAAATAGATAATTCCATAGAAACTCAACTCCCTGATGGACCTAGGGATAGATTTTTGACTATTCAGAAAAGTAGACCTCGTTTTGTAATAGCAGGATTTTTACTTTTTAAAAATTAAAATATAATTCTCTCAGCTGAGCTATTGAGAACTATTAGGTGACAATGAGCTCAAAACTACACTTTGTAATGAAAACCTGGTTGATAATCAATGTTGTCTATTGAAACAAATCCATATACTCTAATAGCCAATCAAGTTGAGCGATATTTTATATTTGTGTTTATGCAAACACAAAGTACTATTATAAACACAACTATATTTATACATATTTCCCGGCCCATCTTTCTG
>PVLC010036035.1:0-16000 GCA_004027655.1 Graphiurus murinus
AAGAAATACAGAATTTACTTGATGTCAAAGCATGCTTGTCCCTAAACAGTTGATTGCACTAGTGAACTTGGCATTAGATTATTTTTCTGTTCTTGCCCAGAGGTATATCTATTTGCAGGTATATATTCTATGTATGCATACTTGTGGATATTTTGTTGAAAGAATCAAGAATTCAACTTGAACCATTGCAAGTGCAACAATACTCTGAAAATACTTCAAGGGGAAGAAAAACTTTTTTTGTTGTTCCACAAATATTGTTCTTACATTAAAATGATAAAAGCTGCAATTATACCTGCTTTTTTGCTTCCTTTATTGGGTCACTGGAATATTAAAAGAAAAAAAAGTTGACAATTTGAGTAAGAACTTCTTTTAAGAAAAGTACTAAACATCTTTTTGGAAAAAAAGAAAACTGAATTTTATTATGATTAGGAGTTTAAATGCTCAGTTAATGATAACAATGCTGCTTAAAATTCTAAAAAATAAGTAGAAAAATAGGTATCTCACAATTAGCTCTTCATCTTTGTAAATAAAAAAGGTTTAGCAGGTTAGGCCCAGTGGTACCCACATGTAATCCCAGGCAAGAGGATTCCAAGTTCAGGGCTAGCCTCTGAAATTTAGCAATTTAGCCAGACACTGTCTCAAAATAAAAAATAAGTCTGGTGTGGTGGTGCAAGCTTGTAATCCCAGTACTAGGGAGGCTGAGACAGGAGGATTGCAGGTTTGAGGACAGTCTCAACAAATAGTGAGACTCTCGTCAACCTAGCAATACCCTGTTTAGGAAAGGGAACTGACACAAATGAAGTAGAGCAGAAAAAGAATAAAACCCAGATCTGGTGAAAAGTAAATTACTAAACAAATTCTTTAGGATTCCATAGAAAGAGTATCATCTTTAAAAAAGCAGCAAGACCAAAGTTGATAACATCATAGGAGCACCTAGAGAGATGCTCTAAGGAACAACCCTTATGAATTTTTTAATTAAAAAAATACACATATCTAATAAGAATCAAAGACTCAGAAAAATTTTAATTAGAATAATTAAATTCAACTTAAAAGTTAAAGTCAATAATACTATTATTGTTAGAACTGTATCTATTAGTGTGACAATACTAATTAATACTTTGTTTCTGAGGAGCATAACAGTACCATAAATGATTTTTAGAACTTCTGTTTATTTTTACTTATTTTGTAACTATAAATACATATCATATCGCACTGGTCCCACAAATTTAGCTGCCTATACAAGAGCCAAATCCCATAGTTAAGTATGCTTCAATACTTTGAGTTAACAGTGTGGTAAAATTATGTCACCTGTCATACCTTGGCTAATGAGCCAAGTAAGCTGGAGAACTATTAACTAAGGAGCTGAAAAGAACTTTTTATTTTATAGGCTGGCATCAGATGTCTACTAATATTCATATCAACTTGCCTATATTTAGAATGTTCAACCAAACTCAGGATTACAGAATATCTTCTCTAATTCATGAAAAAAGTTTGTGTGAAAAGTATTGTATAACTAAGATGCTTTTGATTTAAGATTTTAATGGATTTATAAATCACACAAAATTCCTTTAAAAATATGACATTATAACTTGGACATTAGCAGATATTAAATAAACTATAAAAGCAAATTTTTTAAAAAGCCAAAGGGAAGCCAGGCGAGTTGGCACATGATTGTAATCCCAATACTTGGGAGGCTGAAACCAGAGGATGTGGGTTCTCGGCCAGCCTCAGCTACTTAGTGAGGCCCTCCGCAACTTAGTGAGACCCTGTTTCAAAATAAAGAATAAAAAATAGGACTGGAGGTGTAGCTCGGAGGTAGAATGCCCCTGGGTTCAATCCCCAGTACCGCACACACACACACAAAAAAAAGAGCTGAAGGGAAATCAATGGTCATTATCCTCTAATAGTAAATGGAAAGAATAACCTACATGGAATAAGGAAATGACTTTCCACAATACACTGAGTCCTATTTTCCTTTAAATTACAACTATTCAGCCGGGCGTGGTGGCGCATGCTTGTAATTCCAGCATTTGGGAGGCTGAGACCAGAGGATCTGGGTTCACGGCCAACCTCAGCTACCTAGTGAGGCCCTCCGCAACTTAGTGAGACCCTGTTTCAAAAATAAAGAATTAAAAAAAAAAATAGGACTGGGTGTATAGCTCGGAGGTAGAATGCCCCTGAGTTCAATCCTCAGTACCAAAAAAAAAAAAAAACAAAACAAAAAAATACAACTATTCTACAAGGAATGATTAATAGTCCAAGGAAAATGATAGTTGCAGACAATGAAATTGGTTAAACAAGCCTTTCAGAAAATACAATTCCCAAGTTAAGTAAATGAAACTTACAGTTTAGCTGTGATGAGAAGAATTAGTACAACAAATGCAGACTTCTTCAATCTCTTTATTTTTCCTACCATTGTAAGACCAAGATAAAATAGGGCTGCTCCAGAAAAAGAATTTGCAAGTCCATCAAGAAAATTTTCCATATATACAGGCACCTTTCTATCAAGAATAAAATTGAAGGCAATGCCAACAAAGACCATAAATACTATTGGGTTCTGTAATACACGCAGAAATCCAAGTCCCACAATTTTTACTTTGTTTTGAGAAGCATTTTGAGTGTCTTTCCACTTCTGGATTTCACAGAAGATAAACCCGATAGGGTTTAACATCATAAGAGATATTGGTGCCACCAAGTAAATGTACTGGAGATATTCTGGATTTGTAGTTTGATACAAAGCCTCAACTGCAAAAAAAAAAACAAAAACCAAGAATAAAAAATTAAAAAATAATAGAATATTGATTTTAAAATGATTACCAGAGATATATAAATATGCATATAACATATTCTGTGCTTAATTATAGCATATTGCAAATTAATGTAAATAGTGGTGAATGACCTTTTTAACTTATTTTTAGAAAATAAATTTTAGTAATAAAGCTGAAAAAGAAAACCTACTGTGTTGAATATTGTTTGTAAAGTGATAATCAAGTTAAAATTATTTTTAATAAAACATAACTAATTTTTGCTATTTAAGAGCTAAGGTTAGTCTCTGAAAAAAGGCAGAATTATAAAAGTTTTAAAAGGAACAATTCAGAGCAGAATATGGTGATGCATGCTTACAATCCCAGTACTTGGAGGTTGAGACAGGAGGATCGTAGGTTCACAGCCAGCCTCATCAATTTAGTGAGGCTCTCAGCAACTTAGTGAGACCCTGTTTCAAAATAAAAATAAAATAAGGCTGGGGGTGTAGTTCAGTAGAAAGTTCCTGGGGATTGAAATCCCCAGTGCTACAAAATATGTTTAAAATATATATTTTAACATATGTTTAATATATATGTTAACATATGTATATATTTATATTTTTTAATATATATATTATATTTCAGAGGTAAAAACCTAGTAACAAACTAAATGTTTAAGTAGTAGTAGCAGTAAAGTGATTGACTGTCCTCATGAGAGAGCAGTTTCATTGGAGTGGTGAGGCAGAAGTCAGATTACACAGAACTGAGGAGAGAATAGAGACAATAAACTAAAAATGAGCACTGAAGTGATAGAGTCCACATTGTATGGGGAAAGAAGTGAAGGTGGGAGATGACTGACAGAAAGTAGTGAGGTCAGAAACTGCAAACCCCTATGAAGTCCAAGAAAAAGCATAGTTGAAAATTTAGGATTTGGAGTAAATCAGATAGTGAGCTATTGAATTCAATATTTTCTAGATGATGAGGTCCAAGATGTGGCCATGGAAATTGGTGGCTGACAGGGAGTAAAGATGTCATTGAAGATCAGGAGGCCAAAGAACCTACAAGGCAGAGGATTTGTTGGGTAGTTCACAGGATGCTAAAGTTGAACAAGAGAATGGTAAAACTTGGGATAAAGATGACCAGGACTAAAGTCTTCAGTGAATAAGGGGGAACGGCTAGATTGAGGTCAGAAATTGAAAGGCAGACTAGCCGGACAGATGAATTTCAAAATGGTTGTTAACAACAGAGCAGAGAGCAGTGGTCTAGCAGCAGTACAGGGTCACTAGGAGGATGAAGATGCTGGTCTTACCTACCTTGGCTCAAGTGGAATGTAGACTATGGGTAAATGAATAGCCTCCACTTAGAGGGATGAAAGGCAATACATGCTTTCAGGGAAGAACAGTGAAGATGCTGAAGAAATAAAAGTTGACTCAAAGAAGTGTTTAGGAAGGGAATAGAGTGGAGTCACATAAATGTATATTTAATTAATGCAAATCCAACTACACCTTGAGAAAACAAAAGCTTCATTTTTCCCCCTCATATAGCATGCTCCCACGTGCAAACTAATTACTTCACCTGTTGTTGATTGAACAGTGCTCCAGAAAAAATCTGGTTGTGTTAAGATTTGTGGGAAATGGTACAATACAGAGAATGTGTGCTGTGTATCATGAGTGGTTTTGGAGATTTTTCAAGGATCTGAGTATACACGATGACTTTAGAACCTAACCATTGCATAAGATGTACTTCCTTGGAGGGAGCTAAGTGAGTTGGATCAGACTTCCAGCAGTTTCCTGGAGGAGGTGGGGGTTGGTGGCCTGGTCTAGGGTTGAATAGGACCATGGAACAAATAACAGAGTCTCTAGGCATATTTTTGGCAATGGGTCTTGAGTATAAAAACCAATTCATAATTTATTTGAAGTTGATAAAGATAAAAGTGAATAGCCACAATTACAAGGTGAGATGCAATCATGTGAGAAAATGTAAAGATTATGTTTCTCAATTTACATTAAGATAAAGTAACACAGGTAGGAAAACATATTTGTTTACTTACTCAGGATACATAAGTTCAGTTAATGTCATGCACATGATCCGTTAAAGTTATGTAACTAGATTATATAACCAGTAGACCTTCACCTTGATCTCATTAGCTAAAACCTACTTTTTATAAGGTACAACACCATTTTTTAAAAAAGCTGATCACACAAAGAGGTCTATATCTACAAAATGAAGCAGAGATTACAATTTATTTGATTACATGAAATTTCATAAATTATTTTCACTGATTTTTTTAATTAGACATGCTAGCTTTATAACACTTAGTGGTTTTCTTTCATGTTTTATAAGGTTTTTTAAAAAAATAAAGCAGTACTTTTGATAATTATTCCTAGGTAGCTACATTTCTGATTAGATGTTCCATCTCTAAGCAAAAGGTAACCACACCCACCCACCATTCAATTTTTCAGTAGAGTGTATATTTTGGAAATGTCTTGTGCTTTCAGTCTGAGTCCAAGAATTTTTCATAAGCCGGCATGGTACACTGCAAAAGTGATTCCTTTGACAACTTACAGCTACAGTGCCATGATCTAAGTTCCTTGAAGCTATTATAACTCATAGTTCTCAGCACAATACTGAGCAAATCTGAAAAGATTTGTTGCATGGGATTAACTAACACATCAACAAATGCCAATGGTTTCAGATGTAGTAGAAATGAATTTTTAAACACATGGCAATTTATATCTAATTGTTATCAGTTAATTCATTTCTTTCTAGATACATTTTTAATTTTTTGGCTTTTAAAATTAATCAATTTATGTTTTAATTGCCAAATATAAATTTTATTTATTTATTGGCACTGGACATTGAGCCCAGGAGTACTCTACACTGAGCTACATCCCAAGCCTTTTTTAAAAAACTTTTTGAAACAAAGTCTCACTAGGTTGCCAAGACTGGCCTTGAACTTTCAATCCTCCTGTCTCAGCCTCCCAAATCCTGGGATTACAGGCATGTGTCACCATGCCCAGCTTATATATTAATTATGTACAACCTGCTTTGAAATATCCATATGTTGTGGAATGGCTAAATGTCAACATATGTATCAATATTTGTACTTCCTCACTTATTGTTTGTGATGAGAACATTTATAATCTACTTTTCTCAACTTTCAAGAATATAATACATTGTTATTAACTCTAGTCAGCATGCTGTACAATAGATTTCTTGAACTTACTTCTTCTAACTGAATTTTGAATCTTTTCTTTTTACATATTCTGAATATCTATGAAGCAGGTTATAATTGGGATGCTTTAACTCAGATAAACAAGTATACAAAGACAAAAGAAGTATAGTCTAGTGGGAGAGCAGGCAATTAGGATTAAATACTTATTAAATTACTAGAAGAATAGGGTTCAACATGGGAATTTTAGTCTATTTCTGTCATTCACTTGCATAATTACTTAGCATTATATCTTTATCTATAAATTGGCAGTGCTTTTATTATCAATTTGACGATGCTTTTTAAAATCTGAAAAAAATACATATGTAGGAACTTATAGTAACTAAAATTAGATTTATAATCATTATATCAACTATTAAGTTCTAATTAGTTAATACTTATAAATAAGGCTCTTGGAGGGAGGGAAGAATTCCATTATGAGGAATTATTATATAGCTTTAAAGAACTAAGGAGATAAAATTAGCCTCCCACTGTGGCTCCTATTTTGATTCCTGCAGGGTATCAATCTCTAGCAAATAATACCAAGACCTTGACAAGATCATTCTATTATTTAATGGCATATAGTTAAATGCTTCATTTCCTTTCTGTTTACAGCTCAAGCACTAGAGCATAATTATGATTAGTCAGGGTACTTATGCTATCAGCATTGTTTGAAGAATAAATTATAGGACTTAACTATGCCTTATTAGTACCTTTTAATGACAGAGGTAGGGAACCATTCTGATTTGCTGAAATGAACATTTTACCTTGGTAGAATCTTTGTTTCTTCTACATTTGGATTTTTAAAGTACCTTTGAAAATAATTGTTCTTAAAAACAGTGGCCTTTTTTTAGTCTATAATAATGCACTTTTTTGTCACTTGAGTAAAGATAAATCACTTTAATGTAATTTTATAAGCCATTATAAATGTCATGATATTCAGAAAAAGGAAACATAACTACCCTTTTTCTTTGTTCATTAACTTATCTGCCTTCGCCTGTCAGAATTTCCTGAGTCACTGTAAATTGGACATATGTGGAACAAATATAGTTTTTAAAAGGACATTTCTTGGAAACCCCAACTTATGCTCCTCTGTGAATAAGAGAGTAGGGATTCCTGGGAGAAGCTACAAAACAAACAGAAAGGTCTCTCTAGAGACAGTCTTCTCTCACACTCTGTGGAAGCCCAGAAGACAGATGGGTACAAACAGCAATAATAAATAACCTCACCAGGGAGCAGACACACTGCCATATAATTCTGTGACATATTTTCCAATTGTGCAGGGATATGAGAAAGCTGTCTTTATTATTTGGTTTTAGTAAAGTTATAGTATACAACCTAATGTTACAAGAATTCTTATTATTTGTGAACAAAAACAAGCAAAGAAAACCCAGAAACTACAACTACAAATTGACAAACATATTCATCCAGGAAATTTGAGTTCGTATAAGGAAAATATGGAGTAGGAACATAATTGTTACCAGAGTCATTAATATATTGTGGGACAGAATTAAAACCAGTGATGAAAATGGCTGATTACATCTTTATATGGAGATTCTGCCTTGATATGAAAATTGATTAACTCATCTAATTTTTTTTTTTTTTTTTTTTTTTTTACTACTGCTCATATTATGGAATATTTTTAGAATGCTATAAGGACAAAATTTTGGTTCTGCCTGAAACTAATGTATTATAAGAGTTGGTTGGATCTTCTAAGATTAACTTGGCATGTTACATAACTGTGTGGCATAAGAGGGTGCCCAGGATTTAGAGCCAGAATCAGTTACCTGTTAGCTGTGTGACCTGGCATGAGACAATTAATCTCTGTAAACCTATCTTCTTAGTTGAAAATGAGGATAATAATATCTGCCCTATTCAAATAAGATAAGTATATAAGAAAGCACTCTATAAACTATAAAGTTACAAATGTTAGTTCTGTTTAGTTATGGGCTTACTCATCTATGAGAGCATGAAACTATATATTTCTAATTTATATCTAAAGTAAGGTAAGCAATATAAATTAAATATTTTAACATGATGACATTGAGCCTCTTCTATGGTTCTTACATCATAAATATATTGACCAATCTACATTATTAATTCTCCTGAAGAAATGGCAAACACATTAACTCCTTGCTCTTTTATTTTCAAAAATCTTTATTTCATTTGAAAATTTTGTAACCTTAAGGAAACACCTATCTAGTTTCTTACTATTTATAGCTCTGTCACCTAAGAACCTAGTTTTTCCTCTTTCCCAAGACTCTTGATTTACTCATTAGATTTCTTTGGTATTTTTCTATTTCTAGTAAGCAAGATGGAGAAAGGTTGAAGGTAGAGAAAGGTAAAAAGTCTGGTTCACAAGCTGGGTGTGGTGGTGCACACTTGTAATCTCAGTACTTGGGAGGCTGAGACAGGAGGATTTCGGGTTTGTGACCAGCCTCAAAGCCCTCCGCAACTTAGTGAGACCCTGTTTCAAAATAAATAAAATAGAGCTGGCTTCAATCCCTAGCAAACACACACACACACACACACACACACACGCACACACACACACACACACAGTACAGTTCACTAGAATCGTTTTGGTGCCAGTGGTGAAATAAGGTGGGGATGGAAAGAAAGGATAAAACTAATGAATAAGAAACTCCAAAGCTAATGGTAGATTTCAGATGTGTACTTAAATAGTGTAATCAAGTCTGGCCAGAAGATGTGTCATCAGAGAGGCCTTAATGACCACCCTACCTCAAATAGCTTCTCCTTATTCTTATCCCTCTACACTACTTATTTACTTTTATGGCTCTTGACCACCTGACATGATTTAAGTTTTATTATTTATTTTCCCATTAATATTTAAATAATGTTCTTGTAATGTACAAGAATTTTGCCATGGGTGTCTTTCCAGCAGCTGGCATAGTCACTGGTATGAAACAACTGCATATGGGTGAATGAATGAATATATTCATAAGAGACAGGTTTTCGCATTGTGATATGTGATCAAGACACATAACTTTAATTTTAAAATATAAAAAAGTAGTTCTTTTCATTTTCTTGGTGGCAGAACATTCTAAAAAAGGAGTATTTTTCCTTTCAAGATATCCCAACATCTCAAATTGGCACGTTTACTATTTTATCAGGAAATATACCCACAGAAAAACATGTAATTAGACTTAAAGGGTCAGAAAGAAAAAAAACAACAACCTTTATAACTTCTGTTGTTAAACAAGAATCTAACTTCAACCAAACTATATTGAAATTTTGGATAACAAACTCAAAAACAATTTTTTTCTTGGTACTGGCGATTAAACCCTGGGGCATTCTACCTCTGAGCTAGAGCCCCCAGCCCCATTTTATTTTTTATTTTGAAACAGAGTCTCACTAAGTTGCTGAGACTAGCCTTGATCCTGTGATCCTCCTGTCTCAGCCTCCCAAGTATTGGGATTACAGGCATTCACCACTGTGCCTGGTCTTTTAGTAAAATTTAAGTCAGCATCTGATCCCTTCTGGAAATTATATTTCTTTCATAAGTTGTTGCTGAGAGGAAATAGAATATTATTAGAAAGACTATTCACAAAGGTTATTAGGATATGACCATTTATTTAGGTAGGTATTTAAAGGTTTCTTATATTCTGTAGTTGAGTGGAAATGTAATCTATCCCTAATTTAAGACATATTTAAGAAAAAAAAAAAAAAGACTTCTTAGTTCCAAGAATAAGAATCTGTCACCAACAGATGCTTAAACAAATTAAAAGCTTATATGTATTACCTCCTGAAACAGTTGAAATTTTTAAAAACTTGAGAAATAAAATTAACTTACCTATAGGGTATCCCAGTGCGAAGTCATTACTTTGTGTAGCAAAAATAGGGAATAGTCCAGCTTTGCTAAATCGACTATCAGGACTGGCAACCAATAAGGTTAATACACATACAATGAAAAATACAGATGCTTTGCCAATTAAGATACTATATAGAAAAGCCCAATCTACATTGGAAAAATTAAGTACAACCATGTTTTTGAATAATAAAGCTGGAAGTGCAAATCTGGAGACAAAATTTCCCAGTCCTTTGGCTTGTGTGGATGTTATGACATTGGCCCTTCCTGCTATGTAGCCACAAAGGACTATGCCAAAGCATTCTAGTAAGGCTGGAAAAAGCCGTGTTATTGACATTGAAGGTGAGTCATTAGTGGAATTAAGTCCATGCATTACTGTTGTAGGCAAGGTCTCAGATATATTGACCACAATGGTTGAGTTCTCTGCAGGTACATTAGAAAAAGAATCCATTTTCTCTCACCCTCCAACTTCAACCAGATCACTGGAAAGAAAAGAAAAAAATTCAGTGTGACAATCAATAAGAAGTGTTCTAGCTGAGATGAAACCCTGCAAACATAGACTCACTTATTAAATGGCCAAAAATTTTACTCACTTTCTTCAACTACCACCAAGGAAAAATACAATGGAAAAAACTAGGGGGTTGCTAACAATAACCTCTTTACCCTCAAAGGTAGTCCAACTCAAAACATTTGTTGTTATTCTACATTCAGTATCAGACATAAGTAAAACAAGATCCGTAAATATTATAGCTGCAGTTAATGTCCTGTGGTCCTCTTCAGCAATCCATAATCAAGCTCCATCTAGTGGATAAGAGCATGGAGCCCACAGAATCTCCACTGAGTGTCCTTCTGCATTCAGATTCTTTGTGAATGTCAGAAGTTCTCAGGGCTATCTCAAGGAGTTACTCTGGGTCCCTTTCAACCTGTGATCACATTTGAGTATAAGGAAAAAGAATATATAGTAGAACATCACTTACCAACTTTGAACCAATAACTTTTAACTTTTCTATGACTTATTTTCTTCATCTGTGAAATGGCAATAATAATACTTACCTCTTAGAAACTTGAGATTATTCAAATAAAGTATTTATAATCACTTTTGGTAAAATATGAGAGAGCATGAAAGACAAAAATTATGGAAAAAATGATGGCATTCTACCAAATGTAGATGGGCATTCTACACACACTGGCTCAAACATCCCTTTGTGCCACAGGGACTTAGCACACGCAGTTCACTCTAAAGTGTTCTCTACCTACCCATCTGCCACTCTTCTTATAATTAATACCTGCTTATCCTCCAAACTATATTGTTCAGTAATTTTTAATCAGGTAAGGCTTCTCTAACCTGAGAGCCAGACCATGATTCTTTCTCAAATAGAATAATGATCCTTACCTTTAGGCCCTTTTTTTTCCCCAGTTTGTAATTATACTATGCATTAGAGTGACTAATTGATTTATGCCTGTTTCCTTCGCCAGACTATAAATGTCACAGAAGAAAGGACTATGCATTTCTTTGTTCACTCTTGTGTTCCTAACATCTAGCACAGTACCTGGCACACAGGAGACACTGAAAAAAATTTTTGTTTCATGAATCACTAAAATAATAACTTATACTTAAGTAAGCCTCCTGTTCTCTCATGGATCAATGTTCTCTTTCTGGCACTGTCTAGCTCATGGACAATTTTTTTTTTTTTTTCAAAATGGTATTCTAAACTTTTCATTATAGCAACAAGGCCTAGAACACAAAATGTGTCCTAAAATGTTCTAAAGATGTTCATAAAATGTTAACACAAAATATGTTGTAAAACATTCTAAAGATGTTCAGGAAATTCTAAAGCAAGGAACAAATTCTGTATGCTAATATGACAATAATTATCAGACTTCCCTCTTGCTGCCAGGAATACAATGAAGATGAGGTTTGGACAACTCTGAAACTAATTGGCTTTTATTAGTAACTTGAATTTAATATGATAACAGTTGCCCATTTCTAAGTGATTATTCTGGGCCTACCATCAAAAGTAGCCTTATAGCCGGGCGTGGTGGCGCATGCTTGTAATCCCAGCATTCGGGAGGCTGAGACCTGAGGATCCCGGTTCGCGGCCAGCCTCAGCTACCTAGTGAGGAACTCCACAACTTAGTGAGACTCGGTTTCAAAATAAAGAATAAAAAATAGGGCTGGGGGTGTAGCTCGGAGGTAGAATGCCCCTGAGTTTAATCCCCAGTACCGCAAAAAAAAAAAAAAAAAAAAGTAGCCTTATATAAAGTAAAAAGTAAAAAAAAAAAAAAGTTCATGCTTCCTGAAATTTACAATGTCCTGGTTACATTCTCAAACATCCCATCACAATAAAAAAAGGCTTAGATGGAAGGCTAGAGGTCACCAACTGATACATGGAGATGTGTAAGATAATTTTCTCTATGTTACCCGAGTATAAACCAACCATTTAAAAATCTTACATTTAATCTGGCTTAGGACAAGTATTTTTCTACCAGGATTAGGCAGGAGTGGTCAATATATACAAAACCTTCAATACTCACATACTTGATGTTTACCAAATAAGCATCAAGTTATATCCTGGGAAAGCTTCTGGTTGGTATAAATACCCCTACTTGAAGGAACTTGCAAACAATTAAATAAAAATGTTTGGAGCTGTTAAAAAATGTGAACTTGGAAAAACAGTGGTAAAGAAGAAGGTGCCCTTAAGAAACATGAACTTGGAAAGGCAGTGGTAAAGTAGGTGATAAACTAGCCCAGCCTTCTCTTGTTTTTCAAAAGTTCCTTTAGCTCGGAGTTTTTTTTTTTTCTGGTGGTACTTGGGATTGAACCCAAGGGCATTCTGCCTCTGAGCTATATTCCCAGACCTATTTCATTTTTTATTTTGAAACAGGGTCTCAATATGTTATGGAGGGTCTCATTAAATTACTGAGGCTGGCTGTGAACCTGCGATCCTTCTGTCTCAGCCTCCCAAGTACTGGGGTTACAGGCTTGCGCCACCATGGCTGGCTTTGCTTGGAGTATTAGTAACTCATACTGCTCATAACCTAATATTTGGTCCACACAAGCATATCACTGTAGTCAGTAGTCAAATAATTTGTTGTGTGTGTGTGTGTGTGTGTGTGTGTGTGTGTATGAACCCAGGGGTGTTCTAACTCTGAGCTAGACTCCTAGTCTTTTTTTTTTTTTTTAAATACGGCCTCATTGAGTTGCTGAGGTCCCTGCTAAATTGCTGAGGCTGGCTTAGAACCTATGATCCTCCTGATTCAGCCTCCTAAGTACTGGGATTACAGGTGTGCATCACCACACCTGGCTCCAATAATTTTTTAATGTGCTTTTATTGATGCATTATGGTCTCACATAATAATGTAAATCATGCTGACAATGACATATTAACTAATGTGTGTGTGTGTGTGTGTGTGTGTGTGTGTGTGTGTGTGTGTGTTACTGGGGATTGAGCCCAGGGGCATCTTCCTCTTTTTTTTTTTTTGGAACTGGGGATTGAAGGGCATTCTACCTCTGAGCTACACCCCCAGTCCTATTTTTTTTATTCTTTATTTTGAAACAGGGTCTCACTAAGTTGCGGAGGGCCTCACTAGGTAGCTGAGGCTGGCCTTGAACCTGCGATCCTCCGGTCTTAGCCTCCTAAGAACTGGGATTACAAGGGTGTTTCACCATGCTCAGCTAGGGCATTCTACCTCTGAGCTACACCCGCAGCCTTACTTTATTTTTATTTTTATTTTTTTGCGGCACTGGGGATTGATCTCAGGGGCATTCTACCTCCGAGCTACACCCCCAGCCCTATTTATTTATTCTTTATTTTGGAACCGGGTCTCATTAAGTTGCAGAGTGCCTCACTAGGTAGCTGAGGCTGGCCTCGAACCCGGATCCTCCGGTCTCAGCCTCCCGAATGCTGGGATTACAAGTGTGCGCCACCATGCCCGGCCCAGCCTTACTTTATATTTTATTTTGAAACACGGTCTCCCACCAGGCGTGATGACAAACTCTTGTAATCCCAGTACTTGGTAGGCTGAAACAGGAGGATCGAAGATTCAAAGCCAGCCTCCGCAACTTAGTGAGGCTCTCATCAACTTAGTGAAACCCTGTTTCCAAATTAAAAAAAATAAAATAGGGCTGGGAGTGTAGCCTGGAGGTAGAAGGTCCCAGGGTTCCATCCCCAGTATGGAAGGAAGGAAGGGAGGAAGGGAGGGAAGGAAGGGAAGGAAAGAAGAAAGAAGGTCTTCCTAGGTTACTGAGAGTCTCACTAAGTTGCTGAGGCTGGCTACAAACCTAAGATTCTTCTGTCTCAGCCTTCCAAGTACTGGGATTACAGGGGTGCGCCACAGTGCCCAACTTAACCAAATTACCAGTAGTTCAGTGAAAAGTCTAACAGACTCTGGGTCTTAACATTTATCAATCCCTTGTGTGTGTTACTCAGGCTCCCTGAACCTCAGTTTCAGCAACTGTAAAATTGGAGCAAAAACTTCCAAAGAGGAATATTGGGTGGAAAGAATATTTTATGCATAGCTTATCACAAAGTATGTCTTCAAGAAATGGTAGCAATTTCTATTAGAAGCTGTAAGTCATAATAAAAAGAATGGCTACAGAGTAAATAAACTTCATTGTCCTGTTAGTTCTCCAAACATGCTTAGCATTAAAGATCCTCCAACTAAAATAGGACAGATGTGTCATAAAGTCAGTTTCTGTTTTATGTCAAACAAGAGGGATTGAACTGAACTTAGTTTATTCTTAAGCTGCTGTTAACAGTGAAGGGACAGCTTGTCATTTTCTTAAGGTAACAGTCAAATAGTCGTAGCAGTGTCCAGATTAAACAATAAAACTTTGAAAAGTAATCTGTTCTTTCCCATGAAGTTTTTTTTTTTCAATGTTTTTCAGTATTATAAAATCAATAGCTGCTGAAGGAAAGACTAAATAATCAAAAGAACTTTAAAAGTTTACCAATCCCAATCTATTTTAAACCAAAAAAAAAAAAAACCAAACCAAAACAAACAAACAAACAAAAACTTCCTAAAGTATTTTTAAATGAACAGGAACCACAGCAAGGGAAGTTAAAAAAAAAAAAAAATCACATCCAGTCTTCTCTTTATAAAAACAAGGCTTGTGGCAGAAAAAACAAGTTGACCTGTCACAGTAAAACCGTTCACTAGAACATGGATTGGAAAAATGATATATACAAAACGTATCTGGCTTCTTCACATTTGTCTTAGGTAACATCTACAAACCACTTAAATTGTAAACAACTGCTATTATTAAGTGAAAATGGAGGAGGGGGGTTAACTTCAACGAGAGAGCTTTACTCTCTTTGGCTGTTTCTCAAACACCCAACATCTTTCATCCCGTGGGAAAAGCCCAATACAGTGTGGTACTATTAAAGCACTCTTCAACACCAACAGTCACACCATTCATCCACCCCCACCTACTTGCTAGGGACCAAATGTCCTCCCTAGAAATCCAAGGTGGGGGCGCTAAGCCTATCCAAAGATATAGACTTTGGCCCTTCAAGATAAGGGGTGCAGAGAGTCCCTAACTAAATAGACTGCCCAGGAGCAGTTGACACCCAACGCCTGGGATGGCAGCAATAAAATGGAAAAGGCAGCCTGGGGTTAGAAAAATGTGGTCGCTCAGCTTCTCAGGGCACAGGTGTTACAACATTTTGGTAACTAAATGCTCTAAAAAGGGGTGAAGGAAAACATTTGGAGCAACCCTCGCTCCTGGTACCTGAGCAAAAGCTCTCAGGAGGAACAGATCCGGAGGCCACCCTCAGGATAAGGGAAGAGTCCGAGAATGACAGGGTGGACGCACGTGCAGCGAGGCGCTCCCACACTGGGGTTGGCAGTTCTAGCACCCGAGTGGGGCAAGCCCCCTCTTCTCCTGCGCAAGCTTTCCCGGTGGTCTCGCACATCCCAAAGTCAGGCGCTGGGGGGTACAGGCAGGCTGAGGCCGCCGCGCTCCCGGCGCCAGGGCGCAGAGGGCTGGGTACTGCCTACCTGCTCAGACCCTAGGGGCGGGGACGGGAGCATCGGGAGCCCACTAGGCCGAGTCAGGACCAGGCAGGTCCGCGCCCCTGGGCCCTATCTCACCTGCTACGTCTGCAGCCCCCCGGGTTGCGAGGAGAAGGGAGTCGGTGTTTGCAGAGTGCCAAGCAGCGAAGAAATCACTGTCATCTCCCGCCCCCAGCCCTCTTCTCCAAGCGCGGTCCGACC